>PISW01005821.1:0-26289 GCA_004023785.1 Mungos mungo | reverse complement strand
CCGATGTGAACTTTGCCATGGTCTCCACGTGCCGCCAGTGCCTGCCCCTCGCTTCCTCCGCCCTCGTGCTCTTCGAGGGGGGGTTCCATGCGCTGCGACGCCCGAGGGGCCTGCCGGCCGCCTGTCGGACACGCGTCTCTCTTTGCAGGTGGCAGAGTCAAGACCTGGAAAAGGCGCTGGTTCATTCTGACCGACAACTGCCTTTACTACTTTGAATACACGACGGTGAGCGTCTGCTGGTGGCGGTGGGATTGGGGGGCAGGCTTCCGTGTCCCCAAGGCTCGGGGCAGACGGGGTTGGAGGCGGCCATGTGGGGGCGGTGAGAGGGGACCTGAGGTGAAGAGGAGGAGCCGGGACAGGCCCCGGGGTCGGGGGCCCTGAAGACAGCGAGGCTGGGAACCTGTGCGCAGCTCTGGACGGGGCGGGAGGAGCCGGACAGGACACGCGGCCTCAGAAGTGGGGCTCAGAGCCCCGTTGGAGAGCGTGAACTTGGGTCAGGGGCCAGGGAAGCGCTTGTGGCCCCTTTGAAAGGGAGGTGGAGAAAGTCGTGTTGTGGAGGATTCAGACTTCCTGGTTTGGGGAGAAACAGTCTAGGAGGTGAAAGGCCTGATCGAGGAGAAAGGAGTGGACAGGCTGGGGGAGCTGGAAGGCACTTGGGGTTTTCGTGGGAGTTTCCTTGGGCCGAGGGCGTGTGGCGGGGCCAGCGGGGGCTGGGTAGCTGCAGGTATGTTACGTGTGAGTCTCTCTCTCACTCTGTTAATGTTTATTCTTGAGAGAGAGAGACAGAGTATGAGTGTGAGCAGGGGAGGGGCAGAGAGAGGGAGACACAGAATCTGAAGCAGCTCCAGGCTCTGAGCTGTCAGCACAGAGCCCAATGCGGGGCTTGAACCCATGAACCTCGAGATCATGACCTGAGCTGGAGTCGGACCTTCAACCGACTGAACCCCCCAGGCGCCCAAGTCTCTTTTATAATAAGAGGCTTTGAGAATAAAAATTCTAAAATAAAACCTTTTTTTGGAGTTCCCCCCGATGCAGCCCCCAGAAAGCCTGGCAGGTCGGTTCCCCACCTGTAACGTGATCCTGTGTCACGGCTCTGGTGGGACCTGTGTCCAGGGGAGTCGGGGCAGGTGAGCTGGGACCCCTGGGCTCCTGTTCCGCAGGCAGGTCCTCACCGAGGAGGAGCCGTTGACCCCGCCGAGGCAGCGGAGGTCTGGAAGTCCCTCTTCTAGCAAATGGAGCACACGGGTCACTTAAATCGAAAATGAAAGTCTGGGACGTAAGCCTGGGAGGAGCCGGGACCCCGGCACGTCCCAGGGCGCGCTGCCACGCGGCCGTCTGGTGGCGTGCCCTGGCCGCAGACGCCACCCGCGTGTAGCTCCTCACGCAGCGAACACGGATCCACCTGCGATTCGGGCACTCGCCGTGAGAGGGAAGCACTTCTCGTGACCCGCGGCGGTTTTGTTCCTGTTCCGCCCCCGACGCACCACTCTGAACAGCGTGGTGAATTCCTTTCTGTCTCCTCCCACCCCCCACTCCCCTCCCCCACCCGGCCCATATTTTGCCTCTTTTCTCAAAGACCTGGAGACTGAGGACACCCATACGGTCTTGTTTGGGTTTTCTCACTGTTTTTCGGGTTAAACTGGGACATAATGGGCGTGTGAACACGGGATGCCGCGTACTGGGCCGGTCTCGACGGCAGTGCGGTCAGGTTCTAGAATCCTGCGTCCTGTGGGACGCCGGCCGGCGGCATCAGCGCTGCGCTCAGTGCCAGCGCGCCTCAGGCCGTCGGAAGGCAGAGGAGGTTTCTGTAGACGCCGAGAGGGCCCACGGTTCATATGGTGGGCAGGACCTCCACGCAGAATCACCTAGGACAGCGAGGGGCTCAGCTGCAGCGAGAGGGGGTCTGGGGGTGGGGACAGGGAAGGGCCACGGCCACTTCAGCTCACCAGCAGGGACAGAGGCAGGGCTGGGGGTGGGGGAGCGAGAGCGGAGGGACCCTTCCCTGCCGAGCCCCAGCCGCCCGCCCATTGCCCGGAGTCAGGGGGAAGCAAACTGAGTAGGACATTTTCCCTCTTGTGATTGGCGAGCTGTGAAGTCTGATGCTGGGGAAGGGTTGGTGAAATGGGAAAAGTGAGAAAATGGGCCTCACTCTCGGCAGCGTCAGGGAAGGTTCCAGACTGTAAACTCGATTGGGAAACCTGTCCACTGGGGTGGGGGTGCCCACAAGCATCACCTCACCCTGAGCAGAGGGAGCCACGCCGATGCTGGACGTTCGAGGCCCCCCGAGCAGATCAGGGGCTCGGCGGGTGTCTGATGGCGCTGCCCGGGGCTCACCGCGCTCCCGTGAGGCCGTGGAAGGGAACATGAATTGTCCGCCCTCCCCCCACCCCAAGGTTCAGACTGAAAAACAGATAAGAATCGAAATGACATATTTAGAAAATAACTGTATGATCAGAGTCTTAACTTCCGTATTAACAAGTTACCCCTTGAAGGAGTAGAACAGACTAGCCGCAGATAGAACTGCCCTCCTAGAGGAAAGGCCGAGACCGTCCCAGAGCGGTGTCCACAAGGAGCAGGGGTTGAGCCAGTTAGAGAGGAGGCACCCAGTCCTGGAGGATGGAGAGGGATGGTCCCAGAACCCGCGTGCTGGCGTCCGCGTGGTCAAGGAGGCCCTGCCTCGTGGGGTCATGGCCTGCGTCGTGGGGTCATCCCCTGGGAAAGAAAGGGAACCTGGATGTGCAGATCAAGAGGGCCCAGAGTCCCAGGAGCATTTGCCTCAGGGAGCTCGGCGCCAGGGCTGAGCACAGCCACACGGTTGAACTTGGAACCAAGTCTCTGGCTGTCGGTTGACTGCATATCCAGGAGAGGGAGGTGTGAAGGTTGACGTCAGACGTCTGGCAGGCGTGTGTGTGTGTGTGCGTGTGTGTGTGTGGCCGCCTTCGCCAGCAGGGGCAGTGCTGGAGGGGGGCTGCCGGGGCCGTGGGCGCAGTGGGGGTGGCGGCTCCGTTCCGGATGGGAGTTTTAGATGTACATGGGGTTGTCAGGAAGGCCGTTTCTCTTTGAGGACCGTGCAGGGCATGGAGCAGGGCGTCCAGAGCGGGCCAGGGCTTCCTGGGGTTGGTGACACCGGAACGCAGGCTGGAGAGACGAGGCGGGAAGCAGGGTAGTGGTCCCACTTGGCGCCCCCCATGGGCCCTGGCCACAATCTTTCAGGCTCCACTGGGTGCCTCCTCGCAGAGGCCTCTGGTTACGAGGGCTCCTGTACCCATCCGCTTCTGCCCCTCGTCTGATTCTAGAACACAGGGCGTGGGCCCTAGATCTGATCTGTGAGCTTGAGGTCACGGGGGAGGAGCCGACGGGCCCCGGGGCGGGGGTTGGGGGCGACGAGCGCGGTAGGTTGCATGCTCGCGACGGCAGCAGCGGGGTCCTCTGTCTCCGACTGTTCTGCAGGATAAAGAGCCCCGGGGAATTATCCCGTTGGAGAATCTGAGTATCCGGGAGGTAGAAGACTCCAAAAAACCAGTGAGTATGGGGGGGGGAGGGGAGAGGGGGCTTGGGGACAAAAGCAATGGGTGTCGGCGTTCTGTGAAACAGACTGAGATCACAAAGACCCGCTGGGAACTGGAAAGTAGCGTCGTGCCTCCACCGAAGCCTCACTGTAAATGTATCTTTCGTGTTCAGGCCACAGATGAGGCAGTAAGCGACCTCTTCATTCTGTCCATGTGGCTTCACGTCACACGGGATGGAACTGTCCCCCCTAAAAGGGAGTGGCACACACTCGTGAATGGGCCACTCGTGGGAGGACCCGGACACCTTGCAGACCCCTCTCCTCTGGAGTCCAGAGATGCTGTCGGGGGGGCGGGGGGGCGGGGGCAGCTTCCGTGTGGCCCCCAGTTCTCCAGGCTTCCGGTCGGTGGGGGGCGGGGAGCGGACGTGTGCGTAGCTGGCTGGTATCTTTGCTCCTCGGGCTGTTGCTGCGCAGCCTGCCTCCCCCAGGTCCCCACTCGCGGGCCCCTCCGCCCCGTAGGAGAACCCGTTCTGCTGTGTTCACGGAGGTCAGAACGAAGGGGCTCCAGGGGCAGACTCCCACGGTCTCCGTCTGGGTGGGCGGCTCTCTCAGGCCTGTGTCGCTCTGCCCCTCTCTCTCCTCATTCTCAGAACTGCTTCGAGCTTTACATCCCCGACAACAAAGACCAGGTGATCAAGGCCTGCAAGACGGAGGCCGACGGGCGGGTGGTGGAAGGGAACCACACCGTGTACCGCATCTCCGCCCCGACGCCCGAGGAGAAGGAGGAGTGGATCAAGTGCATCAAGTAGGTGCCCCGAGGCCCGGGCCGCCCCCCGACGGGGCTCTCCCCTCGCGTGGACGCTCAGTTCCTTTTTACTTTAATTTTGTTTATTCTTTATCTTTTTAACGTTTATTTATTTTTGAGAGACAGAGGATGAGCTGGGAAGGGACAGGGAGAGAGAGACACACAGAATCTGAGGCGGGCTCCAGGGTCCGAGCTGTCAGCACAGAGCCCGACGCAGGGCTCGAACCCACGAACCGCAAGATCGTGACCTGAGCTGAAGTCGGATGCTCAACCGACTGAGCCACCAAGCGCCCCTTTTTTTGTTCTAATTTTTTTTTAGAGAGAGAGTGTAAGTTGGGGAGGGGCCGAGAGGTGGGGAGAAAGAGAATATTAAGCAGGCCCCAAGCTCAGTGAGGAGCCCAGCACGGGGCCCGATGCCACGACCCTGGGTCACGACATGAGCCGAGGTCAGGAGCGGACGCTCAGGCGGCTGAGCCCCCCAGGCGCCGCTCTCGGGTCCTTTACCGTCCCAGCTTTGCCCCTGCCGCCTGGCTCTCTCCGCCCCCGCCCGGCCCTCTCCGCCCCCGTGCCAGCTCGGAATCCCCAGGTGACTTCCCCATGGATCTTTAGATGCTTGATCGGCAGCATGTTTAGGAGAACCCTCCCATCGAGACTTCCCAAAGTGCACGGTGTAGACCCGAGGAGGGGCAGGTGACAGGCCCCCAGGCACGGGCGCTGCCTGTCCACGTGTCCCCTGTCATAGGAAGCAGGCCCTGTTTCCAGGACGGCAGCTCAGTGGAGATAGAAGTCCTCATGTTTCGTCATTTGTTAATCCTGGGGGTCCCATTTACCGGTGAGGAAACGGAGGACCCCGGAGGTTTTGGGATGTGCCCCAAGTCACGTGGTTGCGATCCAGCGTCACGAGACAGACTCGCACCGTTCGAGGCTGTGCTGCGGGGAGGGGAGAGGCTTGTCGGGGTCTCGGAGGTGCAGGCGGCAGTGGACCACGGGCGGGAGCCATCCTGACGGGGCGAGCCTCCCCCCCGGCCCTGGGGCCTCCGTGGGGCCCAAGCAGGTGGCCTGGCTACTCCTGTGTGAGACCGTGTCCTTGCTCTCCCTGTCGGGTGCTGGGTCCGCCGGCCGCCACCAGCCCTTCCCTTCGTCTGCCCGCTCCTGGGCTCCGTGACCTCCCCTGGAGTCCGGGGTGGGGACGCGGCCCTGACCAGCTGCTCTAGGGCCCCGTGACGGCGCTCTCCGCCCGGCCATGGCCTGCTCCTGAGCGGGGAGCACCGTAGTTGAGAGTCTGTTTCGGTGTTGCCCCTGAAGCCGGTGCAGGGCCCGGCCAGGCTCAGACAGCAGAAGGCGGAGTGAAGCCAGGACATCGGACGGTCTCTGGCGGTGAACGGAGGGCTCCCCAGGGACCGGGCACGCCTCCCGCCCCTTCCGTGTGATGGGCAGGACCCCCGGGGCGCTTCGGGGTGACACCGGGTCATGTGTGGGTGTGCCCAGCCCGCCCGGGGTCCTGCTCCCTTCCTCCCCACTCCACGTGCAGCGTCTGCAGGGCCCCGTCCGTCCCTCACCCTGCGGGCGAGGCTCCAGGTCCCTGTGGACACTTGATCGTCACTACCAGTAAGGAGACGTGAGCACCGGGTGACCCGGGGACACGCTGGGCCCTCCGAGTGTACCCGTGCCACTGCTGGTGCGCGGGGTGTTGGCTAACGGGAGTTTAAACAAACACTTCAGAGCCGTCCGGTGAGGTCTGAGCCGAGGAGTGGCCTGCCCTGGGCGTCCTGACCAGTGCGTGGCCCTCCTCCATGCAGCCCGCACTCTGTTTACCGCATGTCTCACAAAAACTGTTTAATTCTTGAATCCTTATGAAACTTACCTTTACTATATATATGGTCCAAAGCAAGGGATGGGACGTACTCTCTCGGGTGACCAGCCAGCTGTCCCGAGAGCGGCCTCACCAGCCGGCAGCGCACCCCCTGCCCTTACCCCGTGCTCCCGTGCCCGCCCGGCTTCGGGGCCTGGAGCCCTGCGTGGTCGGGAGCGGCATACCAGGTGTGGTTACATGGCACCACCCCCCCATCCCCACGCCCACGCCGTGCCTCGGCTGTGCCTTTAGAGAGTCTGCGCCACAGCCGGGAGAGCCGGGCGCCCCGTGGGGTCAGGTCCACGGTCGTTCCGTCCTCTGGGGGGGGGCGCCCGGCCCCAGTGCACTCACACTGTGCTCCGATGGCACACTCGTCCCCTTTTACAGACGGGGCCGCCGAGGCGAATCAAATTGTCCGGAGCCCCGGGGGTGGTGCTGGTCCCCAAACCGAGCCCCGTGACTCCTGAGCATTCGCGCCCTGCGCTCCCAGCCCTTTAACTGATGCCTTCGGAGCACGTGCCCGGGACCGTCGGTTCCAGGTGCCCCACGGAGCTGCAGAGATGCTCCTCAGGGACACGTCGCCTCCGGTGGCCAGGCGGCAGGCCGTCCACGGAGCGGTCACTCCCTGGTCAGGTGCAGAGCCAGTGTGCAGATTGCGGTCAGCTCCTGGAGAGCTTCGGGGAGCCCATGCCACAGCCTGCCTGGAAACTGAGGGTGACAGTGACACAGGGTGGCCCCGCTGCCACCGTCCCGCGCCATGTCTCTGGGGCAGGGCCAGGACGCACTCAGGCTCCCTCCCCCCCGGGCCGTGCACACAGGCCCGCAGCCACTCCCGGAGGGCCCAGCGGCGGCGTGGGGTGGCTACGATGGTCTGCCGTAGACAGGCTGGGCTGTGTGCCACTCACGGTCACTGTGGCGCTCAAGGGCCACCCTCGTCCCCCTGGGCTGGAGTGCGGGCCTACAAGTGTGTGACGTGCGGTCCGCAAATCCAAACCCGCTCTGAGCACAAACAGGCCACACCGTTCCGGGATCGCCTTGTCACACGTCCGTGTGTCTCTCCCGAAGCTCACGTCGTCCTGTGGGCTCAGTGAAGGCCGACACCCCTGACCCGGCCTCCGTGGTGACAGGCGGGCTGGCCGGGGGGCACAGGTGCTGCTGTGGGAGCCCCAGCCTGGGCTCCTCTCCATCGGGCCCGTTCTCAGTCTCTTCTGTCTTGTCCCCTCTCTGTGTCCAGAGCGGCCATCAGCAGGGACCCTTTCTATGAGATGCTGGCGGCGCGGAAGAAGAAAGTCTCCTCCACGAAAAGACACTGAGTCTGCACCGCGAGCAGCCCCGGCGTGCGCGGCCCTGGGCTTTCTCTCCCGTCCCCCACGGCCGGGGGCGGGCCGCCGAGCAGGGTGTCCCCCCGGGCGTCACCCCGAGTTCCCAGAGACTGGCTTCAGCTCTCGCTGTGTGTGTTCAAGCGGGAGGAGGGGAGGGGAGGCGCCGCCCCGGGAGAGGGACCGACGCCTGTCCGGCGCGGGGTCTGAGCCTTTCTCTCCGGAAGGAGCAGAGCCGCGTCCGCAGAGCCGCCTCCTCGCGAGTCTCTCGCTCAGCAGGTCTGATGGCAGAGCTCGAAGCCAACTGTTTACCTCTTGGTCATTTCCCTGTGAAGAAGCCTTCGACCCTGCAGCGTAAATACCCGTACCGATATATTATTATATGTTAAAAACAGCGGAATGGAAGAGAAGCCACGTACTATAAAGATATATTTTTGTTTTTTAAAAGAAAGGAAAAAATAAAAGCAGAGCCGTTAGGCCGCGTCCGGCCCCGTGTGGCGCGGGGGCCTCTCCAGGGGCGGTGAGCCCCCAGGCGGCGGCTGGGGGTGGGGGCTGGCACCTCGAGGTCTCCGGTCCCCGTGGGGGTGGCGCCGAGGGGAGGAGAGGGTCCTGGCCACTCCTCTCTCTCCGGATCCTTCCTGTTGGGCTTTAAGATGCAAGGTCAGCATTCTCCCTTGAGCTAAATACCCAGTAACCAAAACTGTGAGGAAGGGAGCCCCAGCGAGGTTCTGGGCTGACCTGCTTCTGACTTGGTGGCTCCTCCTGCCTCCCCCCTGCCCCCCACCCCAAGCCTCCCTCCTCGTTTTAGAGGAAGGGGGTCTTACCTGATCACCTTATGTCTTCGGCTTTCTCTGCCTCGAAACTGGCCCCACCCTGGGTGCATATTGTAGGGGGATCCCCAGAGGGGAAGGGGCCTCCCTGTGCCCGGCAGGGGCAGGCGGAGGGTGACAAGGCCGGCCTCTCCCCCCGAGCTCGAGTCGGCCCTGCCCCTGCCCACTTGCAGTGTGACGGGAGCCACGAAAGGCAGGTGACCTGCCGTTCTCTCAGGGACTTCCGGGGCCACTCCTGCCGCTCGTCCAGGCCACACGGGGCCTGGCCGGGGCCGTGCCGGTGCCCCCCATGCAGCCGGGGACCGGGCAGGGTGCACGCTGCCCCACGGGAGAGGGCGTGGGGCCGGCGGTCTTCTCGGGCCACGCCACCCCGGCCCCGCCGCCTCCGTCGGGACAGGCTGGCATCTCCGGAAATCGCTTCTGTAAAAGGGCATGAAGGGGGTGCCAGGGAGGGGGACTTTCTGGGGACCCCCCACTTGTGTCGGTCCTGCCGGGGCTCCCGAAGGCGGCAGGGGAGGGGCCGCCGGCCTCCCCAGCCCTGCGGAGCGGCGCCTGCTTCAGTGTTTGTCTATTTATCAGAGGTGTAAATAATCCGTGTATAGCTTTTCTCCTTTTAGATTATTTTGTATTTGTTTAAAAAAATTTTGTCAAAATATAAAATATAAAGAAATGACTGAAAGTTGTTGACAGGGTTTTAAAAAAATTATAATTATTATTCCAATTGTTTTTCGTTTGTTTTTTTGTTTGTTGGGTTTTTTTTTTTGCATTGTAACCTAGCGCCAAGGAACTGCAGCAAATAAACTCGACATCCGCCCAGAGCAGCTGGGTCGTGTGTGGCCTCCTTTCTTCCCCGTGACGTGGGCAGGAGGGCCGTGCCCCGTGGGTGCGCCTTGGCCCCTCAACTGTCCATCTGTCCGTCCCCGCTCTGGCCCCCTTTTGTCTCAGAGAACAAGTGACAAACCTCCATCTTTGAGCTGAGATCAAGAAATGTGCCTTCGGCGGGTGGAACATGCGTTTCATATTGCGGTTTTCAGACGTGCCCACACGGTGCCCGGGCAGAGTGGCGGTGGGCCCCAGAGCCCGGAACGCGGACGAGCCCGGCCTGCCCCCTGGTACCCCTTTCCCCAAAACGGCAGCACCTTCCCGTCCTGGCTTCTCGCGGGTCTGGGGCGCTCAGCCCACGGGCCTTCCCAATTTCCGCCGGGGTCTGGAGCGGCCGCGTCTCCCAGACCCGCGTGCCATGGCCTCCGGGATGGGCCTCTGGGAGAAGCCGGCGTTCCTGTGCTCACCCGGGGCCAGCGCTGCCCTCCCGTCGATGCCAGCCTCCCCCCCCATCCTCCCTGGTTTCCTGCAGGGTTTCTCCTGGACCTTCTGTGTCCCGCCTGCCTGCCCCCCTGCCCTACCCCTGCAGGCTGGTGGCGCCCTCCCTTAGGGGCCCCAGGAAGGCGTGGGCTCCGTCGGGAGTCCTTAGCCTGTGCTCAGCTTCCCAAGTGATGGCGCATCGGCCTGCCTCAGGGCGCGCGCCGGCCCCGCAGGCATCGGTGGAGACTCGCTGAACTTCGGGGACACCGTGGACCCAGAATCCGGAGAACCTACAGACACCGAAGGTCGCGGAGGGGGGGAGGGGGGCGTGCCGAGGAGACTAAGAGACGGCTCATTGACCCCGGGCTGAAATAGAAGCAAGCAAGCGAGGAGTTAGTGCAAGTCCCCGGATGATCCGTCGGAGGGGAGCAGTCCGTGCCCCGGGGGCACCTGTGCCCGTTCGGAGGTGAGCGCAGGTGCCGGGCAGACGGCGCGCCTGCGTGCAGGGGTGGGCATCTGTTGTGCTTAAACGTCCCGGCGCTAATGACTTCACCTTCACCTTCAGCTTCTGATCGCAGGGCGGGGTCCGGAAAGGTCCAGGGGGCGTCTCGAATGCAAGCACTCTGTCCCCGTGGAGTTGGGGTGCGTCGCGCTCCTGGCACACGTGGATGTATTCACCAATGTGGAAGCTCCCCGAACCCCATATTTTTGGGATTTTCCGGAGGCTTCCTCACGTAGGCCTGATCAGTCACTTCCCGTTCCCAGCGCCCTCCCCTCTCCCTGCAGGATGGGGGGGGGGCGGGGCTGAAAGGTCTAAGCTTCTGGTCCCGGCTTGGTGTCTCTCTCTGGGGACCAACTCCGTCCCAGAGAAGGTCCAACTCTTCCCTTCAGGTCTGATCCATTTTGAGTTAATTTTTACGTGCGGCGTCAGGTGAGGCTTAAAGGGGCACCTGCGTCGCGCTCCTGGTCTGAGGAGAAAAGTGTTCTGTGTTTCATCGTCGGCTGCGGTGATAGCCGTGGGGGATTCCGAGAGCCCTCCATCAGGCCGGAGATGCTTCCGGAGTCCCTGGTTTGCTGAGAGTTTTCATCACGGATGCGTGCTGAATTTTGTCGACGGCTTCTGTGCACACGCACGGTTGCTGGTGTGACTTTTCTCTTTTCGTTCTGTTAGTCCAGTGGTCACACCAAGTAATGGTGGTAAGTCAACTTTGCGTCTCTGGGGTAAAATCCTCTCGTTCATGGGCTTTTGTCCATTTGGTGTTTTTTAAAAATTTTTTTGGTTTTATTTATTTTTGAGAGAGAGAGAGAGAGACAGTGTGAGCAGGGGAGGGGGCAGAGAGAGAGAGGGAGACACAGAATCCGAAGCAGCTCCAGGCTCCGAGCTGTCAGCACGGAGCCTGACGCAGGGCTCAAACCCATGAACTGTGAGATCATGACCTGAGCTGGAGTCGGATGCTTAACTGACTGAACCACCCAGGCGTCCCTGTTTATTTGTTTTTAAGAGACAGAGAGAGATAGAGTGTGTATGTGGAGGAGGGTCAGAGAGAGAGAGGGAGACACAGAATCCGAAGCAGCTCCAGGCTCCGAGCTGTCAGCACAGAGCCCGATGCGGGGCTCAAACCCATGAACCGGGAGATCACGTCCCGAGCCGAAGTCGGACGCCCAACCGAAGGCCCCCCCCCCCGCCCCGCGCCCTGCTGGTCCTCATTCTCGTCGTGGCCCCCGTGCTGGCTCGTGTGCACGGTGCCTCGTTTTGCCTCGGGGCCTGTGTGAACGGCCTGTTCTCGGCCCTCCGCGTGCAAACGCTCGGTTCTATTTCCGTCCCTGCTCAGCGCCTCTGACAGGCCCGTCCCTGCTTGGCAACGAGAAAACTAAATTTAACTCAGCCTCACCCGGTAAACAGTTCTGCCGGGCGTTTCCCACACACATCGCCTGGTTCAGAGCTTCGAGTTCCTCGGGTGGACACCGGCCCCTTCGCTGTGAGCCCCGCAGCCTGGATCTGGCCCCGGCTCGTCCCCAGGCCCCGCAGCCAGCTGCAGGGGACAGGCCGTGGCAGCTCTCTGTCCCGGCACGCACCCCTGCAGCCGTCCCTGTGGTGTCTGGCTGCGGGTTGCAGGGGGGAGGGGTGGAGGCTTCCCATCCGGCTCCGGTGTCGCACGGTGACGTGGGCCGTGGCACATCTGATGGTCTTGGGGCGCCCTCCTCCGCGGGGGGCGCCATCCTCTGCGGGCCTCCCGATTTGGGGCCCCCACGGACGCGCTGCCCGGTGCCCTCCCACCCCTGTAAGGAAGGGCACTCACAGCCCACCCTCTGCTGGGCAGAGCGGGGGCCGAGTGATGCGGCTCGTCTCCAGGAATGCCTGTGGCCTCTCTGGGTCCCCAGGGCCCTGGAGACTCACGGTCCCGCCTCAGAGGATGGCGGGGGACGTGGGGGGCCCACCAGCACGGACATGCCCGCAGGTTCCGCCTCTCGACTGACTGGGGGGGGAGGCGGCTCTGCCGACGCGGGGGAAGGGGGTGTCGTGGCTAATGGTGGGGGCTTCCCACACACACCCCGGCCACACAGTCTCCCGTGCTGTCCCCTGTCACCCTCGACCATCCCTGGGAGGGTAAGCAGGTGGCCCAGGGTGGCGTCGCTGCCGGGGCCCCCTTCCCCGGGAATGTGAGTGCGTTTCCTTTCTCACGATCTCCGTCCTCCTGCCGGCATCCGCGTTGCCCCCGGGGCAGAGCCCTGGAAGCGTTGGGGGGAGAGGCGGGGACGTCCTGGGGCGGCTGCCCCCCTCGAGCCCTGTTCCTGTTCGGGTCCTTGGCGCTCGGCTGTCCCGCGGCCCAGGCGCCCGGGGCCGGTCTGGGTGTGTGAGACGGAACGAGCGGCCGTCCAGGATTGCGGCGACCAGGGCGAGACTCGTGTCCTCTCAAAGAAGCCGGCGGGTGAGGCTGATGGCTCAGCGCAGAAAAGCCACCTGAGCCAGCGGAGAACCACACTGACCGGACGGCGTCAGACAACTAAGTTCGTGCGCAGCCTGGGGGCCAGACGTCCGAGGCCAGGGGGTCTCGGGCCGACCCCGGGCAAGGATCCCGCCCGTCTCGCCCAGCTCCTGGCGGCGCCGGCGAATCCCCGGGCTGGCAGCTGCCTCTCTCCGTCCCCGTCCCCAGGCCACATGGCCTTCGTCCCTGTGCCTCCGCTCTGGCCTCCTGTAAGGCCTCTCTCTGGACTGGAGCCCACCCCAGCCCAGGAGGACCTCATCTTTACTAATCACGTCTGCAGAGACCCTGTTTCCAAATAAGGTCTCCCCCACAGGCTCGGGTGGGCGTCCTCGGGGGACGCTCTCTAACCCGGTGCCAGGTGGGAATCGGCATGTGTGCCCTCTGCTGACGGGCAGGCTGGGGTCATGTCTACACCCGGGAGCAGGTGTAATGCATGCAGCTCCTTCCCGTATTTCCAGGGCCAGAATGCAGTCTCACACACCTTGTGAATCCTGCTAATCCTCCCTCAGGGGAGACTTCCAGAACTTTCCCCCCTTTCCGAGGAGACCACGGGACTGTGGGACGGAGATGCCTCATTCTCCCTGCCCCGGCCGGGGTCCTGCTGTGGGTGCTCCGGGCTGGTGACGTGGCTTGCCCTGGCTGCCGGGGGTGGCGGGGGGGGGGGTACTGGCAGTCCTGCACTTACGCGTCTGGATTTCAGCCGGGTCAGAGGCACATGCGGGCCTCAGCTTTGAACACGACCACGGATCCCACGGAAGGGACAGAAGCAGGCTTAGCAGGCCTTTCTCTTCTCACGGTTTCTCATTAGGGTGAAATTCACACGATATAAATCAAACCGTTTTTAAACAACCCAGTGGCAGTTAGGGCACTCAGGCTGGTGTGCGGCCGGCGCCCCTCTCTGGTTCCAGAACACTTTCATTACCTGGAAGTCACCCGAGCTTGTTAAGCAGAGGCTGCCCGTCCCGCCCTCCCCCTGCCCTCGCCGACCACTGTGTCTACGGATCCGCCCGTCTGGGCATCCTGTGCCAGAAATGGAGTCTGGCAGTACGAGGCCTCTCATGGCTGCGTCCGCTCACCGCGCAGGACGTCCGCAGGGTCTGCCGCTGCCGTGACAGGTGTCAGAGCTCCGGGCCTCACCCCGGCCGACACCGTTCCCTGGTCTGCACAGACCACAGACCATCGGTCTGCTCACTGCGCGCCGTGGACGGACTCCGGGTCATCTTCCCATCTTGGCCGTTGTGACTGATGATGCTCGTTCGAACGTGCCTGTGTGCGTGCGTGTGTGTGCGCGCGTGTGCACGTGTGTGTGTGCACATGTGTGTGTGTGTGTGTGTGTGTGTTTCAGCATCTGTTTTCAGTCCCCTTGGGCACGGGTTGTGGAGTGGGATTTCTGGGCCACGTGGCAATTTTATGTTTAGCTTTTTGAGGAGCCGCCAAGCTGCGTCCGGCGGTGACCGCGCCATTCTATGTGCCCGCCAGCAAGGAGGGCGCGAGGGCTCCAGGGCCTCACATCCTCGCGAACGCCTGCGATCCTCTGTCTTGCTGTCCCTTTGTGGTCTCGGGGCTCTGGTTCCGGAAGCCCCCCACGCGGGGGACTGATCCGTTGTGCGCGCTGTCGTGGCCGCCGGGAGCCCTGGTTGTGACAGAAGAGACGCAGGTGTCTCCTCCTTCCGTATTCCCAGAATCACGTCCCTTCACATCAAAGTGGCGAACTTGGGAGACTCCCGGAGCGACCCTCCAGGCACAGAGTCCTCGTGAAAGACCAGACCAGGCAAAGGCTGATGGCAGAAATGACACCTCCATCCACTCAAGGTTCCCCCGGATCCCTGGACTCAAAGCATGACCACATTCTGGGTGAAAAAGAAGCATTTTTATTCTGAAGGCCCAGCCCATCTCGTATTTGCACTATTTTCGCCCATGCTGGTTCCCCGCCCCTGGAAACAGCTCACGCACACGAACGCACATCAGGACAAGTCTCCAGGTCCCGAGACGAATTCCAGCACCATCTGCAGGCCCTGCCCTCCTGGCCCTTCTTGGTCTGGTTTTGATTCCCAAGAGGCCCTGGGGCATTTGGTTCTCATCACTGACCCCCTCTTCCGGGTGGACCGGCCCAGCCAGCTCCCCGCGGAGAGCACACGCGGCCGGGCTGGCGTCCCTTCCCCGAGCCTCGTCCCTGAGGCCTGGAAGGCTGGACGCGCCTCTGCATGGCGTGGTTTATGTCAAACGTCTGAGCACATTCGAAGCAGACAGGCCCCAAGGCGTAACTTGAATTACCAAGCTCTGTTTTTTATTTTTTTATTTTAAAAATGTTTTTATGTTTTTCATTTATTTTTGAGAGACAGCGTGAGCAGGGGAGGGTCAGACAGAGGGAGATACAGAATCCGAAGCAGGCTCCCAGGCTCTGAGCTAGTTGTCAGCACAGAGCCCGGCGTGGGGCTCGAACCTACGAACCGTGAGATCATGACCTGAGCCGAAGCCGGACGCTCAACCGACGGAGCCCCCCAGGCGCCCTGAATTATCAAGCTCTTGAGGCTGTTTCCATAAATCGCTCAAGAGAGGCAAAAGCAGGTTCTCAAGCTCACAAAAAAGGTTGGGGTCAAGACCAGAACCTCAGACACACTCCCCGAACAAGTAGGCGGGCTGAGTACAAAGCGGTGGTGTTTTGGGTCCTCACACCCCCACCCCCCCGCCACTGGCTCTTCCAGAGCTGCTGCCCGAGCCGGGCACGCGGCCGATGCCCATCTGAACGGTGCCCGACCGGCAGTCCGCAACCTTGAAGGCCTTCTGATGGGGCAGACGTTTCCCAGGGTTTCCCAGGCAAAGACGGAGGTTCGGTACCAGATGCTGACGTCAGAGTGAGCCGGTTATGCGCCTGTGCATCCGAGAGACAAGCCCAGGGTCGGTGTGGCCGATGGGCCACCACAGAGCCCTGGAAAAGTGCCTCAATACTGGCCCCTCACGGACTGGGTGGCTCCCAGCACCCCTGGAAGCAGAGGCACGCTGTGGGGCCTCGAGCCCGGGCAGAGCTGTGCTCCCGGGTGAGGCTTGAAGCTTCGTCAATTGGCTTAAAATTGAGGTTTCTCAAGGTCGTTCAGCGATTCCAGAGCCGGACTCGGGCTTCCCCAATGCGAGCGTGATGCCCTGGGTGGTCCGATGCCGCGCTTGGCGCCTCACGGATCGAACCAGACGCTGGAGGCAGCAGGATCCTTGAGGCCATCCAGTTACTTTACTTGATAAATAGGGAAACGGAGGCATGGAGTAGTGGGGCGCCTCTCCCACGGGCACTGAGCTAACCCGTGCGGGTGCGCCCGAGGGCCATGCCGGGCTGCTGCTGGGGTCTGCGGCGCCTTCTCCCCCACGCCGGAGCGGGGGCTTCGTCTCGAGAGGAAAACGTCCTGGGTTCCCTTGCTGGTGGTCTTGTGTCTGAGCGTCTCTTCTCGCCGGGTTGATGAGAAAGGGCCCCACGGCCCCATGGGGTCCCCGCGTGCCGCTGGCATCAACGTGGGCCCGGGAGAGACTCTCCTGCCAGGTGCTAGGGGCGGACGGAAGGTTCGCTCCGGGTCCACACTTACGGCCGTGCCAGGTGGTCGAGGACGGAGAAAACAGGAAGTCCGGCTCCTTGTTCCTCAGCGCGGGAGCGCCTGTGTTCCAGTGCTGACCTTGGCCCAAGCTCCTGACACACTGTGTATCAATCAGGGTTCGACCCGAGACAGAACCAGGAGCGTGCGTGTGCGTGTGTGTGTGTGTGTGTGCGCATCTAGATTCGTTCCAAGCAGTGGCTCATGTGACCATGGGGCGACGAGGCACGCCTGGAGTCGGAGGAGCGGCTGGCAGGAAGGGTGCTGGCCGCAGGTGGAAATCTTTCTTCCGCAGGGAAACCTCAGCTCTGCTCTTCCGACTTTCAACTGATTGGACGAGGCCCACCCAGGTAGTCCAGCATAATCTCCTTATGAAAAGCCAGCCGAGATGGACTTCCGTCACAGCCGTAAAAGGCCTTCCCAGCAGCACGTGGGTTAGGGCTGGAACGGATACCCAGGGACTGTCGCTTCACCGCGCAGACGCAGGAGGCTGACCCCTGCACACTCTGCTCCCCCAGAATGGGCTTGTCCTGGAAACAAAGGCCAGTCCCTGAAACTCGCGTTTGCTAAGCCCCCTCAGAGTTGAGCCACCAAAACCACCGACCTCCCATGTTGCCGCCGACTGTGGACAAACAGGAATTTGGACCCAGTTCCTACACGCTCCGTTGGACCCACCGCATCTCCTTTCGGTTGTGCAGGCAGGGGGCCCTGACCCTCAGGGCTTGGCCAGCCGTGAGGCAGGACCAGGAGAGGAACCCGAGCCCTCCAGCCCATGTGAGGCCATGGCCTTGACTCTTGGGCACGGGGTTGTTGCCTGTGGATGGGCCCTGGCTTCAGAGTGTACGGAAAAGCCCGCCCACACTTCTTACAGCCTAAAGGACTGGGATTTTCTTTTCCACAGGACCCAGAGCTCCTGGGGCAGGTGGGGCTCAGGATACCTGGAACATTCTGGAATGCTGTCAGGACTATCTCTGTGTTCGCTCCTGCTCTGTTCACCTGCTCCACCGCCCGCCTCCTCCGGCGCATGGTTCCTCTGGAGCCTCAGCTCTGGGTTAGGATTCCAGCCCCCCTGGGAGAGAGCTGCCACCTCTTTCTGAACCCCCAAGTTCAAGACTCTGCAGCAGTAGCTTGGCCAGCCATGACCATGAAGCCACGGGGGTGGTGGAGAGATGTCCTTCCCGGGCCCTTCCCACTGGACGGTGTGGTGATCGTCCCCCTGCCCCCAGGCGAGCAGAGGTGGGGGAGGGAGGGTGGGCCGGAGGGTTGCAGGCCTCAGCACCCCTGAACGCCCAGCCCCGCCTGTCTGGCTGCCCGCTCACTGGTACTTCTGCACGCAGCATCCCACACTCTGGGTCTTCCTTGATTTAAACTTGTGTCTTAGAAATGGACTTTTCCTGGAGCGCCGGGCGGCTCAGTCGGTTAAGCGTCCGACTCTTGATTCGGCTCAGGTCAGGATCTCACGGTTCGTGGGTTTAGCCTGGAATTGGGCTCCGTGACGGCAGCGCAGAGCCTGCTTGGGACTCTCGCTCCCTCCCTCTCTCTGCCCCTCCCCCGCTCATGCTCTATCTCCGTCTCTCTTTTTCAAAATAAGTAAACTTTAAAAAATGAATCTTCCCTCTGTCCCAGGTCTCTAGACCCCTTTCATCTGCCAGCCGAGTGCTTCTCAAACCACCTACGGCAAAGGACCTGTTCTCTTGTTTTGTTTTGCCTTTCATTTCCAATCTGTCACAGGACTAATCATTTTGTAAAATACAATGATGATAAACTATCGGAAAAACGACCCTGCACCTGGGTGTCTCGGGAAGGTCAAGGGGTTCGCGGAGCTGGTGGACGCTGGCTCTGGGGCCTGTGCTCCGTGTGGGCCCAGAGCAATCCGGTCTCAGCCGGCTCCTGAGCACGGCCCCTGAAGGCCCAATGATTAACCCGTGAGTCCGGCGAATCTTCCGGAATGCTTACCAGGTGCTGGGTCAGCTCATGCAGCTCTACATCTAATGTAGGAAGACAGGCAGTAAGTAAGCGTAACCAGTGAGCCCGCAAAGCAGTCGCCTGGGGGAGGGATGAGAGAGCAGGGCAGCTTGGGGCGCCCCTCGGGTGGGGGGACTGCAGTTCTAAACAGGGGAGTCCAGCTGGCCAGTAATGAAGCAAAACGACCGTAGGAGGCTGCGCGTGGCTGTCCTCGGCAGTGAACACATTTGGGTTTCAACAGGGACATTCTCACGATCAAAGGAACAGGTGCACAGGAGGAGAGTCAGCCCCTGTTGACACGCACTGACTTTGGGACCTTAGAGACCTGGGAAATCTGCGTGAGCAGAGGAAGGGCCTGGAGGGCAGGCCTGGAGGAAGAGAGCAGCAGAGGGACCAGGACAAGAGCAGATGACCGAAAAGGCTGCCGCGAAGACGCCGGTCCTCACCACCCGCCGCGCTCAAGAGGAGGAAGGAGGACCCGTCGACCCAGCGGGAGCTGAAGCGGAAGGAGGCAGGCGAGTCCCAGAGGACCCGGAAGTGTTCGGTCTTGGCGAAAGGAAAGGAGAGGAGAGGGGAGAGGAGGGGAAGGAAGGGGGGAAGGGGGGAAGGGGGAAGGGGGACGCAGAATTAAGGAATGCCCCCAGAAGGCTCAAAATAGCATCAAGGACATCTAAGAGATACTTTGAAATTAGAGATTTTGCAGCACATTTTCGCTGTCGGGGCAGAAAAATAATCCCACAAGAACACGCGCGCTTACTGTCCCGTCCGGCAGAGGGCAGAGTGGAGACGGGACACTCGGTAAGACCCGTTGTCCGCGCCAGGCCCGCTCCCGAAGCCTTACAAATACCCGCTCTTCACCGTCACGACCTCCCTGTGATGGCGGCGCTTCTGTCATCCCCCGTTTCAAGATGACGTGTCGAGGCTGGATGCCAAGGTGGCCGCCAATGCTGGCGATTTGCCTCCGCGTCTGGGCTCCTCCCCAGTCTGCCATCCTACCTCTCAGAAGCACCCAGAGCCGCTCCCAGTACTGCTACCCCCCTCCCCGGGAAGGCCCAGCTCGGCCTCCCAGAGACGGAGGGTCCGAGACAGCCCCACCGCCCCGGCCGGGCTCCCAAAGCCGGGGGACGAGGCTGAACTATGTAGAAAGCGTCCAGCCGGTTCTCCCAAGGCCGCCTGAGACCAAACCGTGAGGACGGACCCCCCCCACCGCTGAGGTCTCTTGACCGAAGAAGGGGGCCAGTGGACCCCCAGAACCGTAGGAGGTAAACCCCTGTCCCGTTCGAGGTTGGCCTGCTGCCCGGCCGCCCCGTCCGTTCTTCTGGCTGGTCCTGAGTGGCAAGCAAGGGAGGAGGAGGGAGGCTGGCCGTCAGGGATGCGTCCGGCCGGCTGCTGCCAGGGACGCGTGAGGGTACTGTTGTCACAGGCGGTCCGGCTGCTGGCTGTTCTGTACGTTCAGCTGCTCGCCTAACCGGGAAAGCCGGCTCCCCAGAATCGCGCAGTGTCCTGGCAGGTGGCGCGCCCCGGGCTGTGAGGGTCCGCCGTGCACTGGAGATGGACCGGCAGGCCCAGGTGCCCGGCGGCTTTGTGCCCTGGCGGAGGACAGATGGTCGTGTGGTGGTCGTTCCCAAGCGGTGTCTCTACGGGGACCAGACTGAGCCCCAGGAGCCCCCTCCCCCAGCTGCCCACACTTGTCCCACCACTGAGCTTGCCTCGTTCTGGCAAGCAGACCAGTCTCTCTGGTGCTGCGTTGTGATTAATAGTAAGAAATGGGGAGCACTTGGGTCGTTCCGTCAGTTAAGGGTCTGACTTTGGCTCAGGTCATGATCTCATGATTCTTAGGTTCCAGCCCCAAGTTGGGCTCTGTGCTGACCGTGTGGAGCCTGCTTGGGATTCTCTCTCTCCCTCTCTCTCCGCCCCTCCCTCGCTTGTGCTCTCTCTCATGCAAAATAAATAAATAAACTATATATTTAAAAAAGTAAGAAACGCCCCCCCCCCCCCGGGTTAGGTCTCGCACATCCAATGCAGCAAAGGGAACTCATTCAACGCACAGGCCTCCGTTCCTTCCAGGCCTCCTGTGCCGGGTAATGTTTTGTGTCCCTTGACTGGGCCACGGGACGCCCAGGGAGCTTGAAGCGATTCCCGGGTGTGTCTGTGAGGGTGTTTCCTGAGGAGATTGGCATTTATATCCAGTAAAGCAGACCCAAGCGGGCATCAGCCAATCCGTTGGAACAAAATGGCGGAAGAAAGGCTAAGTCACTCCCTCCGCCTGAGCCGGGACCTCGATCTTCTCCGTCTCCTCCCGCCCTTGGCCGTGGGTGCTAAGGCCTTAGATTTGGTCTCCGCGCAACCAGCTGGCACACGGCCCCCACGGAGTCTCAGCCTCCATCATCTCACGGCCCGCCCCTCATTAAACATTCTTCCCGATCATCTCTGTACGTAGCCTATCGGTTCTGTTTCTCTGGGCTAATGTTCATCCCTAACATCTATTCTAAATCTGTTCTCGACTTTGTCAAAACCCTTCGTGGACCCCGTTTTCAGGTGCCTTTTGGGGTTCACAGGTCCCTTACCTCTGCCATCCGCTGAGTTGAAGGAGGTTTGGAGTTTTCTTCTGTCTTAAAGTTCTCTCTTCCCAGCGGGGCCAGGACGGGGCGGGGCCAGGACGGGGCGGGGCCAGGGCGGGGCGGGACCGGCAGAGCACTGCGTGGGCGGAAGATAGGGGCGGGGCCAGGGTCAGTATTGCCGATTCTTCCTTTTGCCCCTGGTTTCCTGTGACTAGGCACAGCACTGTTACTAATCCTGCCTTTATTTAAAGGCTATCCTGAATTAGGGGCGCCTGGGGGACTCAGTCAATTAAGCGTCCAACTTCGGCTCAGGCCATGATCTCGCAGTTTATGAGTTCGAGCCCCACGTCGGGCTCTGTGCTGACAGCTCGGAGCCTGGAGATGCTTTGGATTCTGTGTCTCCCTCTCTCTCTGCCCCTCCCCCACTCACGGTCTCTCTCTCTCTCTCTCTCTCTCTCTCTCTCTCTCTCTCTCTCTCTCTCTCTCTCTCTCAAATAAACATTAAAACAAATTTTTAAGAGATAATCATGAATTATCTGCATGCACTTTGATTTTCTTCAAATACCGCATTGAAATGTTGCTCATCTTGATCGCAGATTCGGGGCCTCCCTCGAGCTCTGCCTCCGAGGAGTGTGCCTCCCCGCCCTGCTTCCAAGCCTGGGGCTCGGGGCCCGGTGAGAAAGCCCTGCACGTTTTAATGGACTTTTACGTTTCAGTTGCGGTTTCTGCTTCTCTTTGATAATTAATAATTCCATGTCGCACGTGTTTCTTGAGCCGGCTCTGTTCCAAGGGTGTGCCAGGCACTGGGATCCCAGGACCAGCACGACACGCTGGCTCTGTCCTCGCGAGCCCCTCTCCTCACTGGGCCTCAGGCCCTGCACCCCTGCAGACCCCGGCCGGCGCTTTCCCTGTCCGGGTGGAGGAGGAGGGCTCGGGAGGGAGAACGTCCCTGGCAGGGCAGCGCACCCCCTCCGCCCTGTTGTGCGGGGCGAGCCGAGCCCCTCTGTGGACGGGACAGGCGTAGGCTTCCCCAGGCTGGGGACGGGTCCTCCCTCCCGGCCCTCTGTGGTGGAGGGGACAGTCACAACCAGCCTGCAGGACGCCTGCGTGAGGGCGTGCAGGCAGGAGAGCCGGGCCCTGGCAGGAGCCCCCCGCCCCCCGTTTCTCCGCCAGCAGCAGGCGGATTCTTGCACTGGCGGAAACACCCTGAGCTCTGGAAACAAGGCCCCACGGCTGGGACCTAACAAGAGGGGCAGCCCCCCTCCCCTGCACTGTGCACCTCTCGGACAAGCGAGTGAGTGCAGCGGTTAACCCCCCCTCTGCAAACCGGAGGGGCGGCTCCTTTGCTCCGTTTGCCTTGTGGGGAGGCCTCAGGGGCTCGTAGTCCTGAGCTCACAGTCACCCCTTCTGTTCCTTCCCAGGAGCCCGAAAGGGGGTGTGGGGGAGGCGTCTCTCCACACAAGGCTCTTGGCGGCCTGGGGATTCCGTTTTCCTCTCTGAGGCCCCTCCCCTCCCCCCACGCCCCTGCTTATGGACACCTCTCGTGACCATGGCAGGTGCCTGGGCTGAACTGGCTACTTTTCAGATTTAGAAATGCCTCATTTGGGGGGATTAAGAGGCACAAAGGTCTCAACTGTGCGCTGGATTTCCCTTCCACTGAAACCCTCCCCGGCCTCGCTCCCTTCCCCCTCTCCCTGCATCCCTGCTCTCAGTGCAGGCCTGGCTGGGAGGGGGGGCTGGTGCAGGCGCTGGTTCCGCAGGATTCAGACTCACCCTTTGTTTTCCACGCATCTCTCTTCCACTTTCTTCCAGAATGAGTATCTCTCCTGATCCCTTTTTCCCTCCACAATGGCCTTCCTGACCGAATATGTTCCTTTGGAATTCGTGGGGCCCCCGCAGTGCGGTCCTCAGAGAGGGGCCTCGGGCGGCAGAGGCGGTGAGGGTGAGACGTGGGCCCGAGGGTGGGGCCCATGCTGGGAGGAGGAGCCTCCAGACCTTCCCTCCCTGCCTCTCTCCCTCTCTCTGCCGTGTGACCGAGGGCAGACTGGGAGGCCATCTGGGTCATGGCCGTTACAGAGGCGGGAGCTGAGTGACACGCTGGCCTGTCTTCTGTTTGGTTCTCCAGTGGTCGCTCTAAAATTCACTCTAGGGGCGCCTGGGGGGCTCAGTCGGTTAAGCTCAGGTCATGATCTTTCGGTTCATGAGTTCAAGCCCTGCGTCGGGCTCTGTGCTGACAGCTCAGAGCCTGGAGCTGCTTCGGATTCTGTGTCTCCCTCGCTCTCTGCCCCTCCCCTGCTCAGACTCTGTCTCTCCCGCTTGCGCTCAAAAATAAATGTTAAAGTTCGCCGTACGTATGCTACTAGTTGGCTTTCGTGGGTGTTACAGGTAACTGTGCGAACCCCACGGGCCGTGGCGACATCTGTCATCCACTTGGAAACACTCCGTCGGCAGGTTGGAGCCTTAACCCCAGAAGTCACTGCGCACTTGCGCTCCCGGGAGGAAGGCGGCGGCCGGTGCGGAGCCGGCCTGCCGTCACAGCGCCCGCCATGGCTGGCACGCTGCCAGGCCCCATCTGCAAGGGCGTCGAAAATAGTTCTTGGATTTTTTTAATTGTCCCAGTTGGAAACTCAGGGAGCAGAAAGATACACGAGTCACTGATTTGGAGACTCCCCACCCTTGCGTGGATCCGGCGGGAGACTCTATCTGCACCTCCTCTTGGGGGAGGTGGGGGAGCCCCACGATTTACAGGGGGCCCAGCTGGTGTGGGAGGCCACAGACACTTCTGAGTCAAAGGTTCTCGAGCCCCCTGGGGGCCTGGACCGTGTCCTGAACTCGGGGAGAGAAGAAACAGAGCTGGCGGATGTCTTCCCGTCCGCCTTCTCCAGCCCAGGGGTCAGGGACGCGGCCTCCGGCCCCCCCCCCCCCCAGCCCTCGGCCTGTTTTCCGGAGGAATGTTCGATGGGAGCACAGCCATACCTGCTCATCCCGCGCTGTTTGCGGCAGAGGTGACACTGGTCACAGGCCCCACTGGGCTCTCAGAGCCTGACCTGGTCACCATCTGGTCCCGCACAGGGGCTGGAACTCCGAGGCCCCCGCGATCCTGGAAAGATGGAGACTTGCTGCCGAAGGCTTTGCATTTCTGAGAGCCCAGCCCTGGCGCGTCCTCGGCGGAAACCCCCAGCACCCGCCCGTCGGCCCGGTTCTGGTTCTGCCTACTCTGTGCATCTCATATAAATGGACTCCGACAGGACGTGGCTGTGGCTTTTTAAAAATACCTTGTTTTAAAGATTTCTCTTCCCAATTAACAACGAGGCAAAGGATCTAAACAGACACCTCCTCAAAGAGGAGCACGGGTGAGACCTAAGTGTGTGAGGAGGGGACTCCGTCTCGTATAATTGTCCAGCCAGAGAGGGCACGTTCACGCCGCGGCAGGAGGCCGCTGCTCACCCATCCGACGGCCAAGACCCGGAGCGTGAACCCCTCGGAGCGCGGACACCCCGCAGCCGGGACATCCCGGAGCAGGGACCCCCCAGAGCGCAGACACCCCGGAGGAGGGACCGCCCAGAGCGGGGACAGCCTGGAGCGCGGACACCCCGGCACCGGCGAGGATGTGCAGCCCCCGAGCCCCCTCCCCGCGATGACGGCCTCTCACAAAACCAACCACAGTCACCGAACGGTCCCGCAGTCACCCTCCCCGGAGTTCATCCCCACGAGCGGAAGAGTCCCTTCGATAACAAAAATCTGCGCACAGACGTTTCTAGCAGCTTTATTCAGAGTCACTAAAACCTGGAAGCCACCAAGATGCCCTTCAGTAAGTGACGGATAAAGACACTGTGGTCCATCCAGACAATACAATATTCAATGGTTGAGAGAGAGAGAGAGAGAGAGAGAGGACGCACTCTAGCAAGTGCCTCAAAGACGTGGATGAATCTTAGCTGCAGGTCACTGAAAGAAGCCAGTCTGAAAAAGCTACGGATTGTGTGATTTCAACCGTAGGACATTCTGCAAAAGGCAGGACCCTGGAGACAGAGGACCAGCGGCGCCAGGGGTGGGGGGTAGGGGGGAGGGATGAATCAGAAGCACGGCGGCTGCTTAGGGCAATCAACCCTCTGCCAGACACTAAAAAGGTGGCTCTGTGTCATCACCACCCACTTGTCCAACCCACGGAATGTGTCGCTCCCCGAGGACCCTACGGCGCACTGTGGACTTCGGTTATAAACAAATAACCGGTCCGTTTTGGCTCCTCAGTCTTCACATGCGTTCCGCACGGACGCAAGGTGCTCCTGGCAGGGGAACCAAGGCAAAATGAAAAGTAGCTAAAATCCGATTTCCTTATAACCGGCAGCCCATTGACAAATACGGTAAATCCTGGCTTGCGAGTGTAATTCTTTCTGGAAACACGCTTGTAAGTGTTTCCAGACCTCCTCCAAAGGCTGCTTTCCTGACTCATTCCATTCAAAGCACATTTAATTTTGCAAACAAAGCGGAGAAGTCCTTCCCGCAATGGCCCGGCCCCTGGGGCCACGTGCATCTCTCTCCCTCCCCTGAAGTTCAGAGTTGAACTTGAGCCATCAGGTGAGGCGGGGGAGGCCCGAGGTGCTTTGATGCGGAAAGCCTGGAGTCTCACAGCCTTGCTCTGACTCTCGGGGGCTTCTCAGGGCACTTGAAGGTCACCTTGGAGGGAGTTGTTTTCCAGCATCAGATCTTATAAACTAAGTCATTGAAGCGGAAACTATTCTATAACGCAGTGCAGCTTTTTAAAAACAGTCCAAAGACAAGGCGGCTTGGTCCTCTGAAGGAAGCCAAGTTTGGGACTTCCGGTTCTCCGGAGACGCTGAGCTGGAGGGACCGTGGGTTTCTGGAAGCCCAGCCTGTCCCCCGGCCTCCCCAGCACTGACGTGATGGACGAGCAGCCAGCACAGAAGACGGTCGTTGACGTGGGGCCCAGCCTGGCCCCTCCTGGAAGGCCTTCAGGGCACGTCCAAGGTCTGCCCTGTTGGGGAGGCAGTCAATGATGACTCAACTCCAAGGGCTTTGGCAGACTCTGCGTCCCTCAGACGCGGTTCCGGGGCGCACCGGGCCGGGTGTGCCGGGCCCCGCTGGTCTCTGAGTCAAATCTGCCCAGATTTCTTGTTCGCGCTATCTGTGACTGGCCACCATGGGGCAGGGGCTGCGACACTCCCCGAGGAGGGGTTCCCCCTTCAGACCCTCTCCCCCGGGGCGGCTTTTAAAACCTGGACCTATGGCCTCAATCCCTTGGGCGGTGGGGCCAGGTGCCCTTAGTTCCAGAAGCTTCCCAGGTGATTCCACTTCGCGGCCACCGGAGAACCATTGCGTTAAGTGACACCTGGCGGGCTTGTTGGAGGGAAGGCAGGCTTTGAGGGGCGGGTGCTCCTGGAGTCGAATGACCACAAAGCAAGGAAACACTGGGGGCCCCGTAGCCACTGGTTACTTCCAATGGAGGTGCTCCCAACAGAGACCAAAACTTACTCTAAACCAGCGGCTCTCAGCTCTGCGGAGCCTGGGAAGCTCCCCAGAGAGAGGCGGGCCGCGGGGGCCCGGTCCCGCCCCCCGCCCCCAGC
>PISW01005820.1:0-123985 GCA_004023785.1 Mungos mungo | reverse complement strand
GGGGGAGGGAGCGTGGAGCAGCAGGGGGAGGCAGGGAGGCTGCGCGTGAGGAGGGGACTTCTGCTTGAGCATGTCAGCCTTAGCACGGGACGGGGGACAGGCTTTCGGCTGTTGCCCTCAGAGGGGAAAGTGGACACTGAGAGAACAAAGTGCTGGCGTCCCCAGGTGGGTGGGGGGTGGGGAAGACCACGTGAGCTTTCAGCGGGAAAGCCCTGCCTGCTCTGCCCCTGGTGAGGGGACTTCTCACTTTGACGCGGCCTCCTGTTATTATAAGTGCTCGAAAGGCACTGTCTCCCTCGATCCTGTGCGTGCCGACCTACTGTAAACGCACGGGGTTTGGGGAAAGTCCAGAGAATTCAGGCACAGGCCTGTGTGCTAACGGCCACAGCTCTGGAGGGCCCAGGGCAAGGACCCGTGGCTGCCCTCCCCCCGGTCCTGGTGCCGCGTTTCTGGAGCAAATGTCGGTGCAGAGTCCCAATCTGCGGGTGGCCGAGCAGGCGTCTCCACACTTACCTGAGTTCTTTCTTCACTTCCTCATAGTCAGCCTGTCCTTTGAGCTTTTCTTCCAGTTGCTGCAAGCAGAGGAATTTTATTAGTGGCTGTGTCTGAACCAGATGGATGGACTTGGCTAGAAAGCAAATGGTGTGTCCCCCCCAAACCTCCCAATTCGTGTGTTGCATCCTAGCCCCCCAAGGCGATGGTGGGGTCTTAGGGGGTGACTGGGGCGCGAGGGGGGAGCCCGATGAATGAGATCTGCGCCCTCGCCCTACTAGGTGTGTGAGGACGGATAGCAGTCTGGGAACCAAGAGGGCAGCCCTCATCAGATGCCAAATTCGCCAGAGGCTTGATGCTGGACTCCCCAGCCTCCAGAACTCCAAGAACGAAATGTTTGTGGCTTAAATTACCCACTTTAGGATGTTCTGTTCTGGGAGCCTGTGAGGACTAGGACAGCCATCGCCGACTGTCCCTGAGAGGAACAGCGGCACGTAGAAATGAACAGTGACGACGTGCTGGGTCATCTTTTGGCCCTTATGCTTCTGGTCTCGCGTGTGCAGTCACAAGTTCGCATACAACTTAACTGAAGTGGGATAAGGCTTTACGTAAGCAGAAAACAGAACAAGAAAAGGCCATTTTGTATAAAATGCCGTGAAATGGCACACAGAACGGACAGAAGTTCTCAGCGATTTAAAATCAGCCTGTGGCTTTTCCCGAAATATGTCAGGCTAGCCGACACGGGCAGTCCCATGGCAACACCTCTGGCGGGGACCCTGGTAGCAAGAGGGATGGGCCCTTTGTCGTGAGCGTTGGCATCGGGGAAGAAAAGCATTTGCACTCCCAGACAATTCCTCCCTGACCCTCAGACGTGGGCATTTTTGGAGTGGAGACCCATTGAGCTGGTCGGTCATTCTGTCTGAATCCTATGGGAGGGGCCCTCGCATGCCTGTCAGCAGGAGGACAGGGCACCTCGCTCCCCAGGCATGTTGGGCCCCGCTGTGCCCCGTCAGGGCCTGCAAGCTCACGGGGCGTTGATGCAATTGGTCTGCACAGAGCTCTGCAGGGCTTTCTTGCTTGCGGGGGCTGGGTGGGTGGGGTGGCCTTTAGCTCTGGGTGGTCGGCAGAAGATGTGCTCTTCCGTGAGGGTGTTTGGTCTCGTCTTCTCTTGACCTCCCTCAGAGGGGAAGGAGACAGATCCGGCTGGGCCAGGGGATGGCAGACGTCTTAGTAGGTTTCCAGGCCTGCGGGAGCCAATTCCAGGGCCCAAATCGACAGCGCCTTCCCATCTACAGGGTTCTGTGTGGCTGGCCATGACCACAACTACAGTGGAAGGCTGGATGAAAATGTTCTAGAGTTTGGGAAGGAGATGCCCACCTGGCCCATCAGACTTGACACTCAACCTGCACCTCAATCTGCCCGCTGTTAAAGGAGTCAGGTGTTCTGTAAACTGAACTCATTTCGCTCATCTTCTCCTGTTGCCTTTGCTGGTGGCGTCTTGGGTATCTCCATGGGGTAAAAGCGCTCTGCCCTGGTTCCCTTGTTATGACCTCGTCACCTTTGTCACAGGTTCTCAGCCTAGTCAAACGGGGGTAGCATCCGCTCATTTTCCGGCACAAGGGTCTCTGAAGGAGCTCTGGAAGAGCGATGACTTCATTTCCCTACGATGGAGCGCAGGGAGCACTCCCGAACGAGAGACGCCCTGCTGCCATGTGGGTGCAAGGCACCTTTCAGACTGCAATTCACGGGTGCTGGATTTCGGACACATGAACAATGGGGCCGAGCTCAGGGGCCACAAGAAAGACAGGAGGGAGGGCGGCGAGAGGGGAAAACACGGAGCTCTTCAGAATCCGGTGTGGCATTGAACCTGGAGTCAGTTCCCTCACTTACAAGCTGGACACCTTGGGGCTCAGTGAGAAGTGTTTCATCTGTGAAATACGGGAAGGGCAGCAATGTCCTCAGAGGGCTGAGCGGAAGAGCACAGAGCAAGGTCGTGGTGCAGGTGAGGTGCCACAGGGCCTTTGATGTGGACTGTCATCACGGCCCAGCCTCCCAGGGAGCATGGCTTTGCAGACTCGTGATGGGCCCTAATTAGAAGGTTTTAGGACTGGAGTCGTGTAACTTGGTCAGAGGTGACATTTTCCACTGAGAATTGAAATAGCTTTTGTTGAACTTTCTGTCGCCTCCTCGAGGGCATCTTAATCAAGAAGAACCCAAGGGCACTTCTGTAAACCTCTGATGGTCGTTTCTCTGGGCACATGGTGGGAAGCAGGCGAGGCAGGGCCGCCTGACAAAGCCTGTCCCAACCTGTGAGCACCTCGAGCTCATCTTCAGCAAGGTCTCTGAGGAGTGCGATGTCCCCAGAGCTACACTCGTAGTGGAGTGAAGGGAGGGGCAGGACGCACATGGCCTCTGGTACCAGGCATGCCCACCGTGGGGAAAAGATGAAGGGTCCTTGGCTCGGGCTTCTGACCAGGAGCTCCCTGCTGGGCACAGGCGGTCTAGTGTCCAAACGTCTTAATCTGGAAAGGGCAAAAGTGTTCCATCTAGTGTTCCCTGTGGAGGAAGGCTCCTCCCACATTTCGCTGGTGCTCCTGGGGGTGGGCCGGGTTCCGTGTTCCAAACACGATCTCATTTAATTGTGGCGGCACTTCTGCAGAGGTGGCTGTCTGCCCGGAAGGCAAACAAATCACGGAGTTCTACAATCAGACCTAGTTAGAGCAGAGGCCGTCGCCCCTGCCGGCCATCCCAGGAGGAACGCAGAAGGCTCGTTGCTGAGGCCAAGTCAGGTGCTCACCGGAAGCCGGGGCCATGGGGCCCAACAGATGAGGGCCAAGGCCTGGCTCTGCCACTTTGTTGCGGGGTGACCTTGAACATGACACTGAACTTCTCAGTTTCTTCATCTCTAAAATGCAGGTCATGGTGCATGAGGTGTAGTGCTGTGGTGAGTACTGGAGTCCTTGTGCTAAGTGTTCGGCACACGGCAAAACACTTGGGAAATGGTGGTTAGCATTACCGTGGTTACTAGGACTTGAACCCTGGTGCATGGTATTGAATACGACTGTAGGATTCTGGAAGAGACTCTCTGGTTCTGAATCCAGGGCGCCCCCTTTATGAAGCTCTCCACACCCCAGCTCCCCGGCAGACCCACGGAGGAGGAGCACGGGCACCTGGGGGAGCGCGGACCGTGCAATGCCGATGGTAGGCCAGGCAGCCCATCTAGCGCCGTGAATTAGAGTCTGGGAACCGGGGTATCATCCTGAAAAGGCACGTGGCTAAGGAACGCACCTGGGCTCTAACACAGAGGTGAGAAGAGGTCAAGGGTCAGAGAAGGCTGGTAGCCCACTCCTGGCCTGCAAGTGTCCCCTTGGACGATGGGTTTAATAAGCCTGTTGGGCCTCAGGCTCATCTGGACAATGGGTTTTCAAAGGGCAGCACTGAGGACACGCAGGATGCACAAGTGCCCCTCCAATGGGATCACCACGTGATGTGGGTCATGTCCGTTTAGGGACAGGGTGCACACACGTGGTTCTGGGAACTCTGGAGGTGCTCATCAAATGTATCTTGAATTGCCAAGCGAATTCTCCAGTGGAAGTGCTTAAAAGCCTGGCTAAGACTTGAAGGCTAAGGAAATTTAATTTGAAACGCAAGGCAAAGTGGCGTGCGGCCAACCGGTGCTGCATTTATAAAAGGCGCCGGTCTTTCTCCAGGTCTGATGAGGGCGCCCCATGCTCTGGGGCCACCAGCTGAAGGGGCCTCTGCTGCAGAGACGCTTGGGAAGGCCGTTCTTCTGGCTGGCACCGCAGGGCCAGTAATAGATCTTTGCCACAAAACAGATGGTGGGCTGGTCAGGTGACGGCACTGCCGTGTGCAGACGCCTCCATCTTTCCCTCCAGATGGTCAGAGCCAGGTTTTTGGCAGTGTTCTCTTAAGTTCGGCAGCGCTGGCCAGGGGCATCAGGGTGTGACCCCTTGTCTTCCCAGGGACCCCTGGGCTGGAGGAACACCAGTCATGAATGAGGAGGTGTGACTGGGCTCCCAGTCCAGGGCAGTGGTGGGGGGGGGGCGTCTGAGGCCCAGCCCCTCAGGTAGACACGGCATCTCTGAGGTCCAGGCTTAGGTCCCACCTGCACGGGGAGCCCGTCTGATCTCCTGAGGTCCTTGGGGAGAGGTCCCAGGTACGAAAATTCAGGATCTACGGATGCTGGGTGTGGCGGGGTGGGGGGAAGTCCAGGGGCCCTGCTGCCCACAGGGCCAGGCTGTGGAGGGCTCGCTCCTGTCACAGGTTAGTTCTGAGTTCTGTGAGCTGTGGCCCAGGTGTGACCCACGCAGCCAACTCCTCCTCACGGAATGGTGCCACCACAGACCAGGAGGGTCCAGGCTCCACGCTCAGGCTGCCTGGATGCTGCTGGTCATGGTCAACTAGACGTGCTGCGAGCTGGGGGCAGCCTGCAGGCGAAACACCTAGCTTCGTTTCCAGGTGACTGGGGACATGGGTGTCTTGCCAAGAGGACTTGTCGTAGGTTCCTCCTGTCGTAGGTTAAGTCCTAGGCTCCGGAAAGCATTTCCAGTAATGGGCCCGGGCTCACAGCAATTCTGGAGGGGGCCACAAGTAAGCTCCTACCTCAACCCTCACACCGCCCTCGGGGCTGTTAGCATGGAGCCCCCCAGTGTTTTGGAGACTGAGTCCAGAGTGATCATCTCCAGGGCCTCACCACTGCGGCCGTGCAGATCCCTCTGCTTCCTGGACCGGGGCCACCTTTGTCCCCTGCCCCCCACCATGAAAACGTCCTACTTTCCTCTCCCTGAATCTGCGCTCACACGGTCTTCAAGATCCAGCCAGGACAAGGCTGTGGGGAGCTCGGGCCCGGGCTCGCCTGTGCCGTCCAGACTAAGTCCCTCCTGCTGGCGGGCAGGCGCGTGCATGGGCCTCTCCTAACCTCAGAGACCTCCTCGGTGAGACCGGATCATCAGCACGCCTGCTTGTGCGGTGAGCCGGAGACGCCGAGAAGATGCTCACTGAAACAGGACGGAAGGCGGCCTCACTGCAGAGTGAGCCTGCTGCCAGGTGAGGCAGCATCTGGGGTCAGACCGAGCGAGGCTACAGAGGTTATTACTTTTTTTTCCCCCTGACCCAACCCCCCCGAGGGACAAGGCAAGCTCCAGAGTGGCTCAACAGGACCTCGCAGGGGACAGAGAGTTGGGGAGGCATGTGGCTTGGAGACAGTCCCCCCACCCCCCGCAGGTGATTCTAATACACCGGCCCACCACCCCCTCAGTGGGAAGTACCCATCTTCAGAAAATATAATTTCTCCTCGGGGGAGACTGGCTTTCTTTTAGCTAGCCTTTTTTATAAACAGCCATTTAAAATGGAAGCTATTTATTGGGAGCATTATTTTCTGTGCTTTAGCATGTACGGTGCAGGTGACTGCCTAATTACCCTGCCTCCGTATTGAAGAGCTCCAACAGACCACAGAATAGAGTTATCAAAAATAGCAGGCTTGTGATGGCAGTCGGGCTATTTCATTAATTACAAATACAGAATTACCCTCTACAAGTGGCACTGTGCTGGAGCACTTGTCAGCTTAGACAGGGAGAAGCATCGCCCACTTGTGAGTGCGTTCCGACGTCTATATAAAGGTTAGAGGGTGCCCCACTGTATGTGGATAGCGATGCGTTTAGGGTGAACTTGGCTTGAGGAAGTAGAACACGGGGATCGGGTGGGGGCGGGGAGAGAGACTGGAAAACATCCACCTGTCAATTTATCCTCACGGAGTTGCCAAGTGATGCCAACCGATCTTGGAAATACTGGTTGCAAGAGATGGAGTTTCGAGGTGTCAGAGCAAGCAGACCGGTGAGTCCCCAGCTACATTCCATTTCAGGGTGTACCACCGGTGTCCTGCTCGAGGAGCCCCAAGAGGCTCCAGAGTAAAGACTCTGCCCTGTGAGATCAGCTGCCGTGTCCCAGCCGTGGCTGTCATCAAGCATGGGAGCGTGTGTCTCCAAGACCATTGCTAACACGCGCGGCAAACCCACGCCTGACGTAGAGCGGCCGAACTGGGCCGGAAGTCGCAGCAGCCTAAAGTGGCGGTCCCGTTGGCGCCCCGCACGCTGGGTCCCAGAGTCCCCCAGAGCTGAACGACGTGGCCCAAGAAGGAAGGGGCTGGGTGGGGTGGGGCGGGGTGGGAACGGGAGGGGAAAGAAAAGCCCCAGGGGAAGTTTGACCAGCCCCCTTTGCAGGAAAGCATCAGGTGGTCCATTTGATAGGTCTCATTCATATTTTCCTAATAACTGTACTGCTGCTTAGTTTAGATCTGAGACTATACATTATACACATTAGCAAAAAAAAAAAAAAAAAAAAAAAAAAGCCCTGGAAAGGTATCTGGTTCAATTAACCTCATTCCTTTGGGTGGGGGGAGGTAGAGGCATTTGTTTTGGGGAGGCTCATGCCTTTCGTGTGCAGGTTCAATATTGGGGAGATTTTCACTCCTGGTGACAAGGGGTTAAGATAATTAGAATCAGAGAAGTCTTGTTACTAGAGGATATGTTTTGATTATTAGATCAGATGAAGATAAGGGAGCGGTAATTTTGGAAGAAGTATTGCCAAATTGTTTCATTAACTGCACCGTATTAAAGAATTCCCCCAAGATACGGATAAAGAACATTAATTTGTGAAACTGCGTTTCATTTTTTTTTTTTTGAGAAGGCAAACATTAAAACCTTAACTGATTTAGAAGAAATTGCTCTATAATAAAAAATGTTAGGTCTATAGCCTCCCTCTCAGAGCCCAATGCAGGACTGCATCTGAGTCAGACCCCTTAACTGTAACAAAGGAGAGGAAGGCAAATTATCTAATAATAATGCCACTGCTGGGGTCAGAAATGGCTATAACACGAGAAAATTAGATTTAATCTACAAGTAAAAAATGAGTGCTGGCGCTCGCTGGGCAGGCTGATGGGAGAGTAAGAAACTCAGAAGAAATAAATGCCACGGGGCTGATGACAAATGCGACCGGGGCTCAATCCTTTCCCCAAAGTCAGCAGGATCAGCTCTTCTGAGGGGCCCAGGCACCCGGCAGTTTCTCGGACGGTGGATCCATCTGAAGGGGCCAGGAAGAAACCAGGGGGGAAGGACGGTGGGTGCCCCGAGTCAGCGAGGTCAGGCCAGCGGGCTGCCGGGAGCACAGACCTGCTGGCAACTCGGCTCTGGGTCAGAGACACGGTCATGTGCTGGGAAGGATAATGGTTTTTTAAAAAAAATCCAAATGGGCCTAACTACATTCTGGAAGTACTTTATAGGAGAGAAAGTTTCCCTGATGTTTTTTCCCTAACTTCTCTGGATGCACCGCACTTAGTATATGGATGGCTGTGCTCCGCCGTCACATGTGCGCTCCGCACACAGAGGGGCAGGGCAGGCGGCCCCGGAGGGTGTCATTCAGGGGCTGGGCCCACATGTTACCAGTCCTGTCACTTATCATCAAATAAGACACCTCCGAGGAGGCCCTGCAGCCCTGGTGCACCAGAAATCCAGGGTGCGAGGATTACCTTCACAGAACTCTGACTGCAACAGGCTAGAAATTGCCTAAATCAAGTATTTTAAAAAAATGTACCAAAAGGTGGGCGGAGCTAGAAGAAAGGCACGTCTGTGCAGACAGCCTGCGACCTTGGCAACCACTTGAACCCTTCACCAGCGAGTGCGCAAAATGGCAGCCTGACATCCCAGGCTGGGAAGCATGGCCATGGGTGGGCACTGGGGACGGGGCCTTCCACCAAGCGCTGCCTGCAAACGGACGGCCTATCGAGGGCAGTGCCGTCCAGGCAAGAGTTGGGAAGCGTTCAAAGACACTCTCCCTGCCTTGGGTCCCAGGACCTTGCTTCTAGCTCCCTCGTGGAGGTTCAAGGTGGCCCTACTTGCGGTCAGTTCCAGACAAGATGCTTCCCAGAAAGATCTGAGGGCCCCGGTGCACCCAGGCTTCGCACAGACGTGTCCAGGGGAACCTCGGTGTTCTCACCAGAGGGAAAAACTCCTGTTGATGGTTGGAGTTGAGACTGAGGAGAACCTAAGTGGTCACTCGGGCTCCTTCACGGGGAACAAATTCTATCCGTTCCCCGCGCAGATCGCAAACCTGAGATCTACTTCTGCAAACAGCGAAAACGGGGCGAATAAGGCGGCTTCTGGGATGAGGGCTCTCGCCACAGTCACTACACCCAGCACGTGTCCCCGAGGCCAGGGACAGAGGCGACCTGCTGGAGGGCTGTGAGTGTCAGTGGGGAGCCAGCTGGCCCTGGAGGAAGGCGGGGCAGCGGGTGTGTGCACAGGGGCGGCCCTCCCTCGGCCCACGGCCCCCGCGGCGCCCTTACTTTGAGCGTGCTGTTCTTGGCGCTCAGCTGCTGCTCGAGCTGGGAGATCTGGCTGGCCGAGTTCTCACGCAGCTTCGTGAGGCTGGCCTGCAGTCTCTGCACGTCCTCCACCAGCTGGGCAATCTCCCGCTCCTTGGCGGCCAACTCCACTTCCAGGCTGGAGCGGGTCAGCACCTCAATGGCCTGCTCCTGCGGACGAGAAATTGGTGACAAAGCCGCCCCGGCCGCGGGCAGGGCTGGAGCGAGGACACGCAGGGGAAGGGATGTGGCCGGTGAGCTCAGGGTGAGCCTCGACCGCCTGCCTCCGCGTGGGTGGACTCGCCAACACCCTCCCCACACCACCTTCCTGTCTACACGGCAAATGTGCCTGGATTCGGCCGGAGGAAGGGTTTATCGGGTATCTTATGGGAACCAGGAGCACACAGTGAGCGCAAGGACGATGGTCCCTGTCATTCCGGAGCATCTAGTCAGCGGGAGGATGCTGGGCGTGTGAGACACACCACATATGTTGGTTAGCAGCATAAAGTGTGCTGGGTGGTAACTGGGCCACCAAGAAACTGAAGTGGGGGCCGGGCATGGGGTCAGACTTGGGTGAGGCGGTGGGGTTTTATTGATTATATTTTTTTTATTTTTAAAGTTTATTTTTGAGAGAGAGAGAGAGCGCACGCAAGTGGGGGAGGGGCGGGCAGACAGACAGACAGACACAGACACAGACACACACACACAGAATCCTAAGCAGGCTCCACACTGCCAGTGCAGAGCCTGATGCGGGGCTTGAACGCATGAACCGTGAGATCATGACCTGAGCCAAAATCAAGAGTCAGATGCTTAACCAACTGAGCCACCCAGGTGCCCCGGCACCAGGGCTTTAATAAGATGGTCAGAAAAAGCCCCACTGATACGGTGACAGCTGTGCAAAGGTCTGAAGAAGGGGCCAGAAAGGGTTCTGCTGTGTGTTGGGGGCATGAGCAGGGGAGGGGCAGAGTGAGAGGGGGAGAGAGAGAGAATCCCAAGCAGGCTTCACACGGTCAGCACAGAGCCCGACTCGGGGCTCCAGACTCACGAGCTGTGAGATCACGACCTGAATTGAAACCAAGAGTCAGACACTCAATGGACTGAGCCCCCTAGGTGCCCCCGCTTCACGGGATGGAAAACACTGGCAGCTCTGGCCCCAGCTGGCAGGGGCAGCCAGCCCATCCCATGCATGACGCACTAGCCACAGAGTTCTCACGCTGGGAGACAGCCTGTCATCAGGGAGATAGCTTTTCATACCTACTGCCCTCCCACCGCAACCAGGAAATTAAGGACTTTATCATTTAAGAATGTAAAGTTCTGTCGTGTACAAAGGAGTGACTCTTTCCTGTTGCTTGGGGTTGTATTATATTGTAAAGGGGGTTCTTCACCCCCCCAACTTCTGGCAAGCGTGCACGTGGCCCCAACGAGTGTCCTCCTGGCGGCTTATTTGAAAGGCACGTGTTGTCCGGATCAGCTCTGTTCAGCGTGCTCCATGGCCTGGTGCCAACGCATAGGCTGCTGCTGATACGGGGAGATGCGCAGAGATGGGCAGAGTGAGCATTCAGAAACCCGAATTCGGCATTGCTGTGACGCTCCTACTGTCTTTTGTAAAGCTATCGGTCTGCAGCGGATCGGCAATGAAAAAGCAAACAAAACCGTCCTTGGCCACAGAGTGTTTGGGAAGCACCACGCCAGCCAACGACCAAAGGTCAGGAGCCACGGGGACCTGAGACAAGTCCTCCTGGCAGTTCCAGGGGTTAGCGCCAGTGACAGAAGCACGCGGGAGCCGTGACGGCAGGGAGTTGTCAGAAGGAAGAGGGGCTCCGTTTCAGGGTGGGGGCACCATAAGAGGGCAGAAAGGGTGGAGAGAGCAGACGGGGCATGGGGGAAAAGGATTGATGCCGAGGCCAGCTGGAAAAGGACCGAGCCTGTTGCCACCTGACGGTGACCTACTGTTCTGGAAGGGCGGCCAGAGGCGCCTTGTGGTGGTGGGCTTGTGGGAGCAGGGAGGGGACACGATGGAAGGGATATCTGGGGAGGTCACACTCATGGGGGTAGAGATTGAGCCACAGTATCTCATTTATTTATCAGTTTTCCAACATGAGGGATGCCAGCCCTAATAACAGTTTCAAGTGCTCTCAGGGTGTTGGTAAAAACAAGCCGAATGGGGGTCTCTGGGGTTTTAAATGGGCAAGTGCAAGTTCATAGACCAGGGATAAGTGGTTCACATGATATGTGTAAGACAGCAGCTCTCAGCGCTGAGCCTGGACTTGGATGGGGACCTGGGGACAGCAGTCCCAGGGGGCCTTCTGCTGAATGCCCGGAGCTTAGTCTGGCCTGGCCACAGCTGGCCGTGTGACCTTGGGCATATCAACTACGTCTCAGGCATCCAGGCCAGATCCCACATTCCTAACAGAACCAAAGCCATTTGTGTCTTACATAAGCTACGTGAGATGAGATCATCCACCCAAAAGTAGTAAGACCTTGGAAATAAGACAGAAAGGCTCATTCTACTTGAGGCCCAAATGTGGCTCACTTCCTGGCTGCTGCGTGCTGAAGACACATGGGAGGTGTCGATAAGGAAGCAGACAAGGGCCCAGGAGATGATCACAGAGGGTCAGCACCGCCGGCTCCCTCCTGTCTGGGCCTCAATTCAGTTGCACTCGAATCACTTGGGGGCTTCAGAAAATGTATGGGTTCTGGGCTCAAGCCTGGAGACAGAGGCTCAGGGGGTGTGGGGTAGGACCCAGGGACTCCCTGGTGAGTCTGATGGGGTTAGGGGTCAGGACCCAGGACAAGCCTCTCAAGGAAGGAACAGAAACTGACTTCTCCAGGTCTGACAAGAGGCCCGGTGGGCACCACAACCACGTCCCCAGAGTCTGTCCCAGCTTCCAAGACCCAGAGGGGGTCCTACACTCTTCACGGGTGCCAGGTCTCATGGCGGGGGCTCTGAGGGCTCAGGAGCCAGAGGGGATGTGAAAATACTCTGTAGAATCTAAAAACATTGTACGGGCGCCTGGGTGGCTCAGTCGGTTGAATGCCTGACTTCGGCTCATGTCCTGATCTGCAGTTTGTGGGTCTGAGCCTCTCATCGGGCTCTGTGCTGACAGCACGGAGCCCGCTTCAGATCCTCTGTCCCCCTCTCTCCCCACCCTCCTCCACTTGCACTCTCTTTCTCTCAAAAATAACATTAAAAAAAAATAGAATAAACATTATAGAAAGGGGGTGCCTGGGTGGTTCAGTCAGTTAGGAGTCCCGACTCTTGATTTTGGCTCAATGTCATGGTCTCATAGTTTTGGGAGTTCGAGCCCCGCGTTGGGCTCTGCGCTGGCAGCAAAGAGCCTGCTTGGGATTCTCTCTCTCTCTGCTCCTCCCCTACTTGCAGTCTCTGTCTCAAAATACAAAAACTTAAGAGAAACCCCCCCCCCCACAATTGTAAAAAGAAAAGGAAGGCCTTAAGATGGTGACAATCCAAAGGGAAAAAAGAATGTAAAAACAGAGGCTACTGGCAGAGGACCCCAGTGAGCTACGTCCCTCTGAACCCTGTTCACCTCCCCTCGCCCCAGATGCGTGTGTCTGAGTCCTCAATAAGCTACAGAATGAGCTCTTTTATCTGGAGGTCATGTCCATATCAAATAGGGATGCGATACCAGAGCCTACGGGAGACAGGGAAAATCCAGCGGTGAAACGCCGGTGGGCCTAGGACCCCAGACTAGAAGCGGACGCCCGCATCTGGGCTAATACCTCACTTGGATTCACCCTGGCAGCGGAATGGGGCCAGGGGACCTCAGTTCTACTTCTCTTTCCTCCTGTCCCCCTGTATTTCTGCCAACACCAAGGGGCCTAAGTAAGCGGACTCCATCTGTTGGCTTCACCTGGTAGGCTCGCCTGATAGATGGGTGTGGTTTCTACTGCTATGGTTTGTCTGGGGTCAAGGAGGGGCCTGGTCTAGAAATACTTGACAAAGGACCCGCTTTGAATATGTCCTGTTTCATTCAATGCACATCACGGAGAGAAACTGAACGTGGGGGGAAAAGAGTGCGTTATGGAGTAGGACAACTTGGGACCAAATTCCGGCTTGGTCACCTTCTAGCTCTGTGACCCTGGGTAAATTACTTAACTCCTCTGAGCCTGTTTCCTTACTTGTAAAACGAGGATAATAAAACCTACCTCCAGTGACTGTGGTGTCTCCAGGCATAGAGGAGACAACCAGATAAAGCCCCAGCGAGGCCCCTAACGCAGAGCAAGAGCGCGCCGAGAGGCGGCTCACCTTCCAGAACGGGTGACTCCGTTAAGACACCCGATGAATCGGTGTTGGCTTTAGCTGGATCTATAGACTCCAGTGTTTCTCTGCCGAGTCCTGCCAGCCAAGCCCAACAGATATTTTCCCGCTGGCCCAGTTTCCTATGTTTGCTCCCCGGCCGGCTGGGGCTGGGGCCGGGGCCGCTGGGAACGCTCGCCCGGGGGGAGCCCTGGCAGCGCCGCTCTCGGGAGACTGAAGTGGGGCCATGTCAACACGGCACTGAGCCCATGATGAAGTGTTTAAGCGCCTCAAGGACCCACAACTGACTCTACCTGCAAAAACATTCATTTCCTTCCTCAGTGTTTTGGTTGCTGCAGTCCAGGATGGAGCCAGAAAGCCCTTCAATCAAAAACCTCTAGCTTGGGAGCCCCGTGTGGACACGCTAGGGCGCGCGGCCTCCTCTGGGGACCCCGGGGCGACCGCAGAGGCCGCAAGAGGCCGCACCGGCTCGTTCCTCCCGGGCTTCCTCCCGCCTCAGCCGTGGCGCTGGGTCAGGGAGACGCGCTTGGATCAGGGGACAGTGACGGAGCCACGGGACATTTCAGGTCAAATTAGTATCAGGGTCCATGAAGCTGGGATGGCTCCTTGAGTGAAAAAGTTTTCTGTTTTCTGAAAACCTTAAATCAGGTCTTATTTAATATTAATATTATTTTAAATGATTTTTAAAAAATGTTTATTTCTGAAAGAGAGAGTGAGTGCAAGTGGGGGAGGGACAGAGAGAGAGAGAAAGACAGAGAGAGAGACAGAGTATCAGAGGTGGGCTCTGCACTGTCAGCATAGAGCCTGATGCGGGGCTTGAACTCAGGAACTGTGAGATCTTGACCTGAGCCAAAGTCAGACATTTAACTGACTGAGTCACCCAGGTGCCCCTCATTAATTAATTTTTAAAATTTAACATTAACTTAGAGAATATGAAAACCTATTCTTTAAAAAAATTTTTTTTAACACATTTATATTTGGGAGAGAGAGAGAGAGAGAGAGAGAGAGAGTGTGTGTGTGTGTGTGTGTGTGTGTGAGAGAGAGAGAGAGAGAGAGAGAGAGAGAGAGAGAGAGAGCGAGCGAGTGAGCAGGGGAGAGGGAGACACAGAATCCAACAGGCTCCAGGCTCCGACCTGTCAGCACAGAACCCGATGTGGGGCTTGAACCTGCAAACCGTGAGATCATGACCTGAGCCGAAGTCCGAAGCTTACCTGACTGAGCCATCTGGGTGCCTGAATACTCATTCTTAAAAAGGGGTCCCAGCACTAAAACTCTGCTTTGGGTTTGCTCCTAGGGCATACTTTTACAAAGACCCAGTTGAGTCCTGGCTTAGCTGGTGGGGGCCAAGCGTTCTGGGGCGAGGTGCTCACACCCCGGAACCCCCGCTTCCTCATCTAGGTAAAGAAATGAAACCTCCACCTCACAGGTGACGGTGGAAAAACGGCCGTCCGACCAACATGTGAGTGATCACAGCAGCAAGTCTCCGGTTAGACTGGGCCCTCGCTGGAAGGGCCTCGCTTGCCCCCCACCCCCCAGCTCCTCCACTGTCCACTGCGGGACCTGGCACCCAGCGGGCGCTCTGTGACTGTTAAAGAGAAGGATACTTATAAGCACCATTCACCCACCACGGGTGACGGGAGCTGAGGGGCCTCGGGGCTGCTCACTCCTACCCTGCACGTGAGGAAACTGAGGCTGCACAAGTCTGACTACCTGAGGTCTGTGAGCAAACAGGTGACGAGTCAGAGCTTTGAACCCAGGGCTCCAGCATCAGAGACAGTGAGGCCGCCGACGCATATTACAGGTCAGGCCTTGTTCGAAGCGATTTGCTCGTAAGAATGTCCTGAGCCCTTACAAAACCAGTGATGAAACCCAGGCTCAGGGAAGGTAAGCTACTTGCCCCGAGTCACACAGCTGAGGAAAGGACCCTGAGGTCTGACCCCAGGGGGTGGCTCCGATATCCAGGTCTTTGCTACGTGCTGCCCTAAATCACTGCACGGAGCCAAAGGTGAGAGCCTGTAACCTGATAGGTCGATGCTGCCTGGATCGAGCTGGGGAAGCTCTGGCTAAGAACAATTTTTATTAACCTTAGAAAAATCCAGAACCAAAGAAAGGACTGAGCTCCTTTGGAACACTGGCACTACTAGAGAGATTCTGCTGTTACGCAGACTCGGAGCGTGTCACCCGTGCTATTACCTCGTAGGCCCGCCCTGCTCATCGCCCACTGTTTTCTCACTCTGGAAGGACACACCGCGGTGGAGACCAAACCTCCGATTTTCCGGTGTACTTCTGGCAAGGCTCCTGTGTCACGCCCCCAGCCCCCCCCGCCAACCGTCTCCCACCTCGGCCTCTACGCTGGGCTGGTGCCCAATCCGCATCGATGCGCCATCAGCGTAGCTCTTTCTCCGACCCTCCCGAGTCCCGTCCCCAGGCTGCCCGAGGTGCTCCCCACCGACGCAGCGGTACTGGTTAGAATACTTTTCCCCAAATGGAACATTCGCGGCACAGAGGTGCAGATGCGAGGCGGACACAGTCCCCGCAGGGCCGGGCTACCCACCACGTCCGGAGCCTTCTGGATCTGCGAGGCCAGCTGGAGAGAGTGGTTGGCCGACGAGAGCTGTTCCCTCAAGGTCTCCGCCTCTCTCTGGGCCACCTCTGCCCTCTGAAGGAAATGAAGAGAGCGAGAAGAGAAAGTACGTTCAGTTTAACAACTGACAATTATTACAAGAACATTCATCAATTCATGCCTGACTGACTATAATTGATTTTCCTAAACACTCAACCTAATAAATGCTGGAAAAAAACATAGAATGTGATGGATTTTTATTTTAAACAGTACAAGGAAGAAATAATTGAGCGATTATGACAGTAATTTAACGCTAGGAGCAAGGAATCCCCTGCTGATACTAATGCTCCGGCCCACTGAATTTCCCAGACTGAATAAATACAAGTGGAAATAGAGTCTTTTGATTCAATTTCTTTCTGTTCTCATAGACCAAGAAGATTTTATTGCAGGATCACTCCTGGGAGTAATTCTCATGGGTAAACAGTGAATTAAAGACACTTTGGCCGTTCTCTTCCTAAAAACACGCACAATGTTGTGGTTGTTTTCCTTCGGCGAGTATTTCCATAAACGTACAGGGTGTAAATGTCACTTCTTTTGGGGCGGCCAGGCTTATTTCAACATATTTAACCCTTCGCCTGACCAAGCTGGCTGATGCCGGCACTGCCCGGCGGCCTGGGCCCGCGGCGGGTGAGGAGGAATGGAGCCGACCGCAGGCAGGGGGCCGAGGAGGAAAGGGTGGGCCTGTCTGCTACTTGCAGGTCATTCCTGGATGAGGAAACCAACGCCGTCGGACGGCAAAGCAGGATTTCCACTGGATGGACTGGGACACGCCAGGGCCCGCCTCAAGAGAAGGCGCCGTGGTGCAGCAGGCAGAGGGACCGGGGCAAGCTACCTCTGCCCACCAACACGCTACCTTCCCTGATGAACTGGGGACACCGTCACCTTCTCAGGGACCTCGCAGGAGTTAGCATCCGCTGACGTGTGCCGCACACACAACGCATCCATGAATGCGCTCGCCCTGATGCTACAATGACAGAGAGACGACCTCTAAGACAGGTGAGAACAGTGGCCCCAGGCATGCGGGCCAGGGAAGCACCTCTCGTTGTGCTGATAGGAGAGATTTACGGAGGAAAGCCTGGCCGAGCGGGTTGCTCTGTGAGTCTTCTGATTGCGAGGTGTCAGCGCGTTGTCGACTCACTGCTGAGAGAACTGAAGACGGGGATCCAGAAGCGAGCCCGATCCCTCGAGTTGGCAGAGGCCCAGGTCTGACGGCCCGGGGCGATTCTCTGATGCATGCTTGCTCTGAGGATCTATCTCTGCGGGCAGACAAATCAGGGTATTTCTGGCAGCAGTTCCTTCCGTCCGGGGTGGTGCTGATGGCCACCGGCCCTGCTTCTCCAGTCCAGGAGCGCCAGGCCAGGCCTGTCTGTGCTCACGCAGCCGCCTCCCACCCTCTGCTCCAAACAGAATCTAGAAGGGCCCATCGGGAAGGGCGACAATGTGGCCGGCATGGCGACGACGGCAGGGGTGATTTCTGGTTCACTTTCTTTGGAAAGCCTCCTCTTCAGTGAGAAAGAGTTCCAGATGGGCCACTCCTCGTTTTTCTGATAATCACATCGTTGTGACTGACAAGTTTACTCTTCCTTTTCTAGCAGGCTGAACCCTTGGGCATACAATCTCCGCAACTCTGCCAGGAATGAGCTGTTCTTTGACCCATTTCTAGGATCTCTGACCGGGAAAACTACTTCTTAGGCTAGCAGAGAAGCTGTTCTGGGAGCAGCCAATGAGGCTGTGCCGCCTGCCCCGCCCTGGAATATTCTGGAACCAGCAGAGCCCGGGCAGGCCCGGGCAGCGGGTTCATGGCAAGGCTCTCATACGGGCATTTCGCTGCGCCCCGCCCCCACCCAGGACGGGTGGTTAACGGAACAAGGGATCTGGCTATTGAGGATTTTCTCCTCGGTTTGCGTAATTTCTCCAGAGCTTCGGCACCTATTCTGTCCCCAAGTTCACGTGCAAAGTCACTCTGTGGCCTCTCCATGGTGGTCGTGGCCTTTTCTCACATTTGGCTTGACTTGGTTACTTTAGGGCAGCATTTTGACGGTTTAGAATTTTTAGGATTTGTTTGGGATTTATGCCGTAAGGACATAAAAAAACCCCACACAAAACCACAAAAAATGAGTTGAGGTGACTTGTGCAGCCAAACAGGCACAAAGCAGACTCAAAAAAACAAAAAAAGCAGGCCTAAGAGCAGCTAAAGGACGGAGTGGGAGCAGCCGGGCAGAATTTGCTCCCCCAGCTCTAAGTTGAGGCTCATCGCTGGTGGCAGAGACAGAAAGAAGGGGTGCTTGCTGGGCTGGGCAGGCCTTGCACGGTCACCTGTTTGCAGGGCCTTGGTCTTCCTGAGACCATGATCCAACCAGACGAAGGGTTTCTAAGAACAGGCATCAGTGATTGTGGGCGGAAGGCAGTGGTGTTTTCTGACCAGGAACCCCAGACGTGGAGCCACGGCTGCCACAAGACCCCTGACTCCTTGTGGCCGGTGCCCCTCCCCCCTCCCTGCCCGGCCCAGGCAGAGCTGGGGGGCCGAGGCCCGGGTTCTGGCTGGCAGCTGGTGCGGCCCCGGGGGGGGGGGGGGAGACTGCGTGCCCCCCCCATGATGAGAACAGCGCCTCGCTGAGCCTGAGCTGCCCCTCTTCCCGTGCAGGCCGTTGCTGACTTCTGGTCCTTCCTTGGGCGGGGAGAGTAAACGGCGGCGAGCGCACAGGGGATAGTGAGGGAGGAGGGCACATGAATGAGTGGGGACACGGTCTGCACCTGCCAGCAACCCAGATACAAACACAAACAGCTGCCTCACGGGCCCTCGCAGGCCGACTGAGGACCCAGGAGGTGACATGAGCCAAGGGCCTAACAGTGCCCACCACTGGGGACAGGGGTTTAATCCTAAAGGATCGATGACCAGACACAGTAGGTGGTCTTCAGCGGTCACCTGGAAGGCTCGAAGCGGCTAGAAGCACTTTGTTTCAAGAATTGTTCTGTCAGTCAGGAGACCAGAAAGAAGCGACGATGCCCACGCGTGTGACACGGGGTGGCCCAAGTCACAGCTCTGCCTCTCTTGGGGGTCACAGCTCTGCAGCCCGAAATGGGGGTCCAGGGTGTCTCCATGTCCTAAAGGAAGGCCCAAGGGGACCCCTCCCAACTCCTCAAGGGCTCCTGAAGGGCTCTAGGAAGGCAGTAAGCAATGCTTTTCCCTAAACTCTGCCCCTGAAGAAGGACACATCAGAATGTGAAGATACGAGGCTGACGCTATTTCTAGATTAGGTCTGAAAGTTTTGATTCATAAAATGTGGAGGAGGGGCATGGCGGGGCAGGGCAGTGAAGGCCCAGGGGGAGGGCTGGCGAGGCCCAACACAGCCTGGTGTGAAATGCAGGCCACAGACCCTAGCCACCAGGAACGGTGGCTGTGGTTGGGCACTCCCTCGGGAGGCGTGTTTTCTCCCCACAGAACTGTGGTTGAGACACGACGGAATCCAACCCGTTTCCCAGTCTACCCGTTTCAGGTGAAGCCTTTGGGGTCCCTGGAAGTGAGTCCCTCCAGCAACAAAGCAGCCACACGAGCCGGCAATGGACCGAGCCACCAGCTGGACCCACGGCTTCCCGGAGGTGGGCCTTGGCTCGGAGCACGTATCTGTTAGCACACAGGCCCCCCTTGAATCACTTTGCTAAGGCTGCTGGAATGAATTACTACAAATGTAGTCAATTTTAATGACACAAATTTACTATCTCGGTCAGGAGTCTGCACGGGGTCTCACGGGGCTCAGATCAAGGTGTGGGCAGGACTCCATTCCTTTCTGAGGCTCTGGGGGAGAATGTGTTTTCCTCCCACTCCTGGCTCCTGGTGGCTGCCTGCATTCCCTGGCATGTGGCCCCTTCCTCCATCTTCTTCTTTTTTTTTAAAAAATGTTTTATTTTTTTATTTTTGAGAGAGACAGACATCACAAGCAGTGGAGGGTCAGAGAGAGAGGGAGATATAGAATCTGAAGCAGGCTCCAGGCTCTGAGTTAGCTGTCAGCACAGAGCCCGATGTGGGGCTTGAACCCATGAACTATGAGATCATGACCTGAGCCGAAGTGGGCTGCTTAACCGACTGAGCCACCCAGGCGCTCCTCCATCTTTGAAGCCAGCGTTATCACCTTGGCGCGGACTCTTCTGCATCTGAGGACCCTGTGGTTATACCAGGCCCACTCACACACGCCTGGGTCATCTCCTCACCTCAAGGTCGGCTGTTAACAGCCGTGAGCCCCCCACGCCAGGTACACTAAGGCAGTCACAAGTCGTGGGGTTTGGCAAGTGGTATCCTTTGGGACCATTTTTCTGGCTACCATCCTCGAGGACAAATAACCCCATACGTGGACGATTTCAAGAAGGCACGCTCTCCCTGGGGATGACCTCTCGGCCTGCTCCTCACAAGGCCTCTGGAAAGTGTGCACCAACCCGAGTCCTCCTTCCAAAGCAGTCCCCACACGCGACTCTGGACAAGAGCCAGCACCCCAGAGGTGACCCTGCTTCAGTGATTCTGCAGAAGGCAAGTCAGAAAGGTCTACGGTACACCAGGGAGGAGACTTCTTGCCGTGTGTCCCAAGGTGGCCCTGGGCTGGTCACTGGAGTCCCTGTGTAGACCTACCTCACTCTAAGGCTTCTTGTATCAGGATGAGTCAGAAATGGGTTACAGCGACACCAGGGTACCCGTCAACCTCGAGGAAATTTCCATGCAAGGCGGGTAACACCGTTAAGCATCACACAACTCCCAACCCAGCGGCCCATCCCTTTTAGACCTTAGTTTGGCTCCAAAAGGCCCGAAGGCTTAGCTGAAATAGTGATAATAAGAACAACAATTCTAAGGAGGTGAGCGTACAACCTCCTGGTGCACCTGCTTCCTCCATGTCTGGGAACCAGAGCCTCAGAAACTTTACCTACAAAACTGGCAGAATCTTATTAAAAGCCACCTGGCATTACCATGGCCATGAGGAAGAATGTTCTAGTTAGATAAGATCATTTGAGAAGTGCACTGGAAAGTCAGGGCCCCCAAATCAAACAAACAGAAGAGGATCCCTACTTAACTGGTGAGCAAAAGCCTCCGAAATGCTTCCAAATTCCAAGACAGCTTCACTGACAGATTCACTGCAAAAGGCTAATTAATCACTGAACACAGGTTTATCCATTTTTGGCTTCCTTTTTCAGAGGAACCAAAGATATTCAGGTCTACCGGTAAAACACGTTTTGTGCCACACTGAAAAATTTATGAGAAAGTACGCTTCTAGAAATTATACGCTGCATTTACAAGTCTGCCAAGCCACAGACTGCTGCTGTAAAAGTTCCCGATTACTTACTTCTTCATTTCCACTGGAAATGAAAGGTTTTGAAGAGTTAAAAATTCTAATATATGTAATTAAACTGCTAGAAATAATAAAGGAAACATCTCCCTAGGTAAAGAAAGTATGAGGTGTGTTTTTACTCCAAGAAGGTATGAGGAACGGAAAGGCATTTGCGTGGAGGGAAAAGAAAGTCATTTTGGCTTAAAGTGAAGCTGTTTATTTCAGAATGGGAAAGAGGGAAAACGTGTGGCAAAATATGAATGTAAAAGAGAAAGGCATAGATCTGCGGAAAATATGTCTTCGGAAAGAGATTTTCATGTGTGGTCAATCAGGCTAGCCAAGATTAGAATAACTTTAATAAAGACAAATGGCCTTTAACATCAAAAGTAATATGGTACAAAATTAGAATTTGTTTTTCTCTCTTTTAAAAGGACCATGTTTAGGGAGTCCGAGTGGCTCAGTTGGTTAAGTGTCTGATTCTTGATTTCGGCTAAGGTCATGACCTCATGGTTTGTGAAACTGAGCCCTGTGTTGGGCTCTGTGATGACAGCGTGGAGTCTGCTTGGGATTCTCTCTCTCTCCCCCCCTCTCTAAAAATAAACTTAAAATATTAAAAAAATAAAAAAAGGACAAATTTTTCTCCAACTATTGGTTGCTCTTTTTGTTTTGTTAATTGTTTATTTTTTAAAAAATGTTTTAATTTATTTTTGAGAGACAGAGCATGAGTGAAGCAGGGACAAAGAGAGGGAAACACAGAATCTGAAGCAGGCTCTGAGCTGTCAGCACAGAGTCTGATGCGGGGCTTGAACCCATGAACTGTGAGATCATGACCTGAGCTGAAGTCGGATGCTCAACCCACTGAGCCACCCAGGCGCCCCTAGTTGCTCTTGATAAGATACTATAAAAGGTTCTTCTCTATCTTTTAAGTAATCTGCCCGGGAAACAAAGATTTTGTGTCTTGTCAAAATAATTTCCTGGGTCTTTATTAGGTCTTTGATTCCTTAAGAAAGCTGAATCTTCTCTATTAAAAGAGCTAAGGCTTTATTTATTTATTTGTTTCTTTTTAAACAAGTGTTTAACTTCCTATATTTGCCTCAAGGTCTTCAGTTTGTCACTGTGGTTAAATAGATGACTAAGTATTGCATCACAGTGACCCATGATCCTACTTGACCAAGTGTTTTAAAATCTTTTGATTTTTTAAATAAACTTCCAAGAATCAAATGCTAAATGAACATTTAAAGAAATTAATGTTTTATTTATTTTTGAGAGAGAGAGAAACACAGCTGTTAGCTCAGAGCGTGACGTAGGGGCTTGAACTCATGAACCAAGAGATCATTACCTGAGCTGAAGTCGGACGCTTAACAGCCTGAGTCACCCAGGCACCCCTGTAAATGAACTCTTTTTGACTTTCAACTAACTTTGAGATTTTCCAGAGGGGCCCTTGGACTTCTCAACAGATTTGTTCTCTCACCTTACAAAAAGGGAGATGTTAAACTAACTTGGCTCATTTGGTATGGGAAATCACATGGGAAGTGTCAAATAAAATGTATTTTATTTGTATAGGTATGTGTTTCAGAAATTGCATGAAATTCCTAGAAATCTGATTTTTCTGGTATTATGTCATGATCCCAGTGCTTATCTTAAAAGGTCACACGTCACAGAAATAACTACAATTCCTTATCAAGTGAACTCTCAGCAGATCTTTAACAATGGACATTTTCAAGGGTTCGTCATTTACAGAGAGTTTCTGTCTGACTCAGATGCGTTTGCCAAAGTTTTCCTACCAAAGTGCTTCATCTTCATGGGGCTTCCTGCAAAGAACTTTGGTAAGCCCAGATTCCAGATAACTTCAAGATCATAAAACTGAACTGGCTAAGAATTTCCAGAACTGATGGGGAAAAAAAACTGGATTCAAGCAGAATGAGGATTAATAACAAGGAAATGAACAAACGGAAGAGAACTGTGATGTTCATGACTTCCTGGTTGAAACACTGATGTTTCATTTTTCCAGATAGGAGGAAAACTTTTCTCACACAGCAATTTGGTACACACAGTGTACCTTTGTAAACAAAGATGAAACATGTGCTTTTTCTCCTGAGCTGACCCCTCCAGAATTCAAAAACTTTAAAGTATTCTTCTCATGGCAATATGATTAGTTATTTGCATAAGTCCAATGAGAACATGTTCTCCTTGGAACAGGACACAACTGGAAATATTGGCTGTATTAGCAAGGCTTTGACTCACTTGTCATATTTGAGAAACACATGCCTAGACTCAGATATGACCGGATAGCTTTAAGGAACTAAGGTTGACTGTATGGACTCAATAAACAAGGTCCCTTAAAAAAACCAAATCAACCTGGTTCTTTGTTTCCAAGGTTCTAGCTTTGAAACCATGGAGAAGTTTCTGTGGTCGGTCACTATCCTTGCTGCACTTAATCAGCAATGTAAAATTAGTTCTGCTGTGATGATCTATAGTAAAAATAGGATAGGGGTAATTGCAGAGAGGAAAAACTACACCTGTACCTTCGGAGGTATCAGATTCTAATCCTGTTCATTATCTTTGAGGTTTTGTGATAGATCTGAAAATCAGACCAGATCCTGAATTCTTTGAGTTTTCTCAAATATCTGGCCCTGACTCTTGAAACTAGTGTTTCTAATCTTCTCCTCTCCTTCTGATTTGGAATTAGTAGGAACAAACACTGTCCCTGAATCTCCTTGGAAGGGACTATGCTGGGCCCTCCTCACTGTCGGGCTGGCAGCGGGGGTCCAGGGACCTGAAGCTTAGGCACACGTCTCATAGCTAAAGAAGGCTCTGGCTGGCCTTCTGTGAACACTGGACACCCTCGGCATCAGACGACTGGGGAGACAAGCAGTGGACATCGATGTAGACTGCTTCTGCCCCAGACGCTGGACGGAGACCTCAGACTTTAACTGAACATGAACTCTTCTTCCTTTTCATTCCTGGATCTGGCTATCTGGGAAGACGGCACCATCATCCTGATCTCCTAGGCCACTGTTGGGCTGTGAGGGCGGAGTAATCTTTGCCTTTCAGACTGCTGGATTAGCTATAAAAAACTCCTACCTGGCCACAAGCAGCGTCACCTTAGCGGGAATGCTTTGGGCCCCAAAAGGATTGGTCTCTGTCTGGGGGTGCATACCATTCTTCCCGGGGCCTGCGAAGGCTTGGCTGGCTGGCGCATAACTGGGCAGGGTCCCTTAGGGTTATCGCACGAGCCCCTAACTGTCCACAGACGGAGACACCTCATTGGTCAGCCCCTGAGTTTAACGCTGGGAGGCCTCCGTGAGTCAGGATTTGCTGCCTTCGGCTGGGCCCTACTTTCCTGGTCCCTGGTTAGCAGTACATTCAAATGACCCTGTGACCAGGAACCTCTCCTTAACTCGTGAAAGTACCAGGCTCTCCGCTGCTTAAGCAACAGCTGCTCAGCAGAGATCTTCCGGCACACAGCTTTCTGGCCAAGGTTGTTCTTGATAAGAGGACACGGCTAGGTCATCTCCTGGCTGAACGAGGGGCCTGTGCTGTGGTCAACGTCACTTATCATCACACCTGGATGAACACTTCTGGGAAAGCGTAAACTCATTTACATAAAACCGCAGAGCAGAGGTCTCTTTGACTTCCTTGGTTTTGAGAGGTTTGGGTCTTGGGGACCATGGCTCTGAAGTGCATTCCACACACTGGGAATTCTTCTGCTTCTAATGATCACGGTAACTTCCCTGGGTGCTACCTTCTCTCCAAAGTTTGAAAGGCATGTTCGAAACTACTTACCATCAAGCAAATGATCTCCCTATGATTGGAATGTCAGAAAAGCAACGAAGAGAATGACCCACAAGGAAACTGTGAGCCTGAACTCGTGACCCTGTGACCACCATAGGCATTCCGCAAAAAACATCCTGATCTGGGAATGTTGCACAGATCGGTCAAAGCTGTGAGAACGACAAGAGTGGTGGCTCAGATGGCACTGATGCCTTAAATTCTGGTCATGTCTCTCAGGATGAGAGTCTGATCAAAAGGGAAGAATTGCTGGGGCGCCTGCGCGGCTCAGTCAGTTGAGCGTCTGACTCTCGACTCTGGCTCAGGTCATCATCTCACGGTTTGGGAGTTTGTCGGTCTTATCGCTGACAGTGCAGGGTCTGCTTAGAATTCTCTCTCTTTCCCTTTCTGCCCCTCCCCCACATCTCTCTTTCAAAATATGTAAGTAAACGTTAAGGGGAAAAAAAAGGGAGGAATTGTTACAAAAGAGACAACAGGCCCTAAATGGAGTCACTTGTGCTAAGCCCCAAGTCAGCAAACCAAGACTAAAGACCTTAACCTAACTGCAGTGGCGTCAGCATCTCCTGGGAACAGAGCCTCTAACCCTCTAACCCATCAATCTGGAATTTCCTGCAGGGCTAGTGAGGTCATCGCCCCCCCACCCCAGGAAGGTGACCTTGTCTGAAACAACACACCCTTTCCTTGTCCTTCCCTCTTCTGCATAGAAAAGCCTTCCATTTTGCACAGCATCTCCCTCCTTTCTGTCTGCTAGAGGGGGTGCCGCCCGATTCATGAATCAGTGAGTTAAAAGCCAGTAAGACTGAGTCAAAAGCCAATAAGATCTTTAAAATTTCCTCAGCGAACGTGCTTTCCCAGGAGCGCTCTCTCAGATGTGTGAATTACTACCCTTGTTCTAGAGACGGGGAAACACACCGGGAGCCTGGGAGTTCGTTCAAGGCCGCACGGCTGGGACACGGGAGGTCTGGGACTCAAACCCGGTCGTTCCCCGTTGGAGCACAGAAACCCTGGTGGAAGAAAGGGCCAGGCCTTGCTGGGAATTGTGGCTCTTCACCTCGGTGGAGTGAAACTGTGCTTCCCAACGAGCCTTCAAAGTGATGGCCCTCCCGGCAGGGCAGTCTCCTCCGGAAGGGTCCAGCAGGTTAGCAGGAGGAGAACCACTCACTGAAAGGACTGCCCCCACCCCCACCCCCGTTGCTCCTAGGTGAAGGCGCAGCTGGCCGAGGCCCCGACGGTCTGACAAGGTCGCAAAGCACAGAGTGGTGGCTTCTTGTTCACCATGAAGTCTCGAAAGTTCTGGACCTCCAGTGCCACCCATTAAGGCAGCGACGCTAATGCAACGCCTTGACGTGTAACAAGCAGGTGTAAGTGGGACCTGGAGCTGCTGGCCGCCACCACCCCTTCCACTTTCCCACAGTAGAAACACTGGCGCTTCAGCAATAAAGCAGCATCGGGTCTCAGTAGAACATTTTGACTATAAACCTAGTGCAAAAATAATGTTATATGCCAATGAACTAGTAAATTGCTCCTCCTGGGGATTTCCCTTGATGGGAAAGGCGGCTGAGCCAGATGTCTGGCTGCGCCTGCACGGCCGTGTGGCTCCAACGACCCCTCCTCCTGCCCCGCTGCCTCCGCCCCACCGGGACCCCCTCATTTCGGCCCAAGTCATCTCTGTGCTGATGTAACAGGACAGCTGCTTACAGCTCTCCTGGCTTCCGTTCTCCCCACTCCCATCGTTCTCTGATGTTTCGCCAGGGTGATCCTTCTAGAATGCAGATTGGACGCCTCGCTCCTGCCGGTGATTCTCCGCCGCTCTCCACCAGAGGCGCTCCCCGGAACCTGGATCTAGATCCTCTCCTGGGGGCCGCTCTCCCGCCCAGCACCTCTCTGATCTAGCTGGAATGGCCTGGAAGCCGCAGGGCTCACCGCGCCCTTCGGTGTCCTCCTCATGGCCCCTGGGGAATTTTTCTCCTTGTTAACCCATGGAGTCTTCGAGCACAGCCCCTCCTTCTGTCCCCTATGTCTGATCCCCATACCCTCTGCAAGGGCTGGCCCACATCCGCCTTCACAGCTCTGGGGGCAGGCAGCTCCGGGCCGCTTTGGAGAGCCAGGACTGAGAGAGGGCTCTCTACACTGGGAGCACGTTCCCTCCCGCCAGCCTCCGAGCTTGGCCGTGGCCGTGCATTCAGGCACCCTTTTCTTCACAGTGCAGTTTCCACGATATATTATAATTCCCTGGGTATGGCCGGACTGCTGAAGAAACACTACCTCCTTCATTCTACAAACTCTACCTCTATTAATGCAGCCTCAGGCCTGCATTAATTTCTCTCGGCAGCCACATCAGGCTAAAACTCACCCTTAGTTGTCAGAACTCCCCTACGCTTTCCCGGTGCCCACCATGCTGGTATTTCCCTAGCATGGGGCTTCACGATCTCCTGCCCCATCAGTGCCACTTTGGCAACTATAGAACTAACATTTATCTAGGCACCTACTTCTTACTCGGGCATTTTAACCTCTAACCTTCAAGACTACCAGTTATCATTCCCTCCCCTTCATTCTTATGTTAAAAAAAAAGGTTTAAACGTATTTATGGTAAAATACATATAATATGAAATGCACCGTCTTAACCCGTTTTTAAGCGCATGCTTCAGCCGTGTTAAGAGCATTTGTGTAGTTGTGTGACCAATCTCTGCAAGCTTTTCATTAAACAGGTCCCCACGCCCCCTCACCCAGCCCCTGGCAACCGCGATTCCACTTTGTCTGACTCTGACCCCTTTCTCCCTCAGCATGTTTACAAAGCTCATCTCCCGTTTTTTCTCTTCTTTTGAAAAGAAATAGAAGCAGTTAAGAGAATGCCCAAGGTTACGTGGCCAGCAAATACTGAGTTGGGACGTGAACCAAGTATCACTTTGGAGGTGCCCCTTTTCTCCACAGTCCTGTCTCAGTCTCCACAGACTCAGTCTCCCAGGACCGAGACCCACAGCCCCCACCCCTCGTGGCCTTCAGTACCACTTGCTTCACTTTGAAGCACACCGACCCCGCCAAACTGCCTCAGTACCTGGGGCCTGGCTGGGGGACGGTACGGGACAGTCTGGCTCGATCACCCCAGGACGAGGCCATCTGTTTAACAAACCGGAGCCTACCCCAAAGTGCCATCAAAATGACACGCACACCCAAGACCGGCCGGGGGACAAATCTGAGACGTGCACACGGCAACTGTCTCGCGGAGAAGGTCAGCTCTTTCCAGTATCTACTCCCGAGTTAAGGTCTCTGCAAAGTTGAGCTGCGCTGAGTAAAAGCCAAGGGGCCAAAGCAAATTTGTTCAGCAAATAAAGGTAAATAAGTGCTTAAGCGCCTTCGTGAGGTGGAGCGGAGTCGTGGGGGGGAGGGTGCGCTTGGGAGCTGAGACCGTCTGGAAGAAAGGCCAAGGGAACGCCGGCTCTGCACCCCTGGCTCTGCATGTGGTGGTGAGGCGCACGGGCTCCAATCCTGGCTCTATACCTGAGCAGCCGTGGCCTCAGTTTCCTCGTCTGTAAGATGGGAATCGTAACAGCACTGACCCCTGGGGGCTGCAGGGACGGTTCAGCGACTCTGTTCACGTGAAGTGTTCAGAACAGAGCCAGGCACAAAAGAAGTTACCACTACTATCGGGAGAACGAATGCGCGATGATTCTAGCTCATTCCATGCATCTGCACTGGGCGCCTTCTATGGCCCAGGCCCGGGATCCTGAGCAAAGAGTCTGCGAGTGTGACGCTGAACTCGCATATTTTCCTTAGGGGATAAAGAAACCCACACACCCCAGGGTCGTTCCCAGGCGTAAACTGACTTTCATATTCCAATCAAACGCCGGGATATTTTTAGTGGAAACAACGAACAAGAACACGCTTTCCTGAGCACCTGCCAAGGTGCAGGCCGGGAGTGCCAGCCGCCAGGAGTCCACCGGCCCACGCCACTCCTGCGAGGGGGAAAGTGGGGACCGCAGATCCGAGGAGGATTTTCATCCCACTGTGAGGGGGGGAAGGCACCTGCCCAGACCACCTGAGGCAAACCGCTAAGCTCTCCTGTTCCTGTGGCTACCTCCCCTGCCCCCCGCCCTGTGAACCAAGGGGGGACAGGCCACACCTGTGGCCTCCTGGGGCTGAGAAATCCATCCCCGCCCCGGGGGGGCGTCTCCTTGCTAATAAAGGCAAGAAAGGGGAGAGCCTTTCTCTCCAAAGCAGCAGCACCGTTTGTGAAAGTGGAATGTGTTCCCGTTCCATGGAGTCCTCGGGGGGTGGGGGGGAGAAGGGTTCTGCAGGGGGGCCCCATCTCTTCCAGGCAGCGGAGGGTGCAGAGCCCCCCGGTACCGTGTGGTGTTCAGTGCCGGACACGGGGCCAGGTACTTTCCCCAAAGCCTCTGTGACAACTTCGGTACCAGCCGGGAGGGGGCTGCGCATGCGAAGGCGGAGAGAAAGACTTCTCGGCAGTACGAGTCGCTGCTACCAAGTCTGGAGCTTAGCGGCCGCCATCGGGGCAGAGACGGACGTGTAAGAGATCGGTTAAGGAAAAGGAAAAGGAAAAGCAGTGGCCGCTGCACAGTGGGTCCTCAGCACGGGAGTCCAGGGCGCTGGGGCCACACCCAACACTCTGCCAAGCAAAATACTTCTCAGGGTATCAGAAAATCAGGCGGCATTGACAGTTGTGCGTAAAACAATACAAGAACTACTGGCCCGCTAACTCAAGAGAGAACGGTCTCGCAAGACGACAGAAATGGCTACACGGTGGTGACTTTAAGCCCAAGGCCATGAAGCATCCTACCTGATTTGCTCTTTCAAGGTCCGTCATGATCATTTCAATTTCGTCGGCCCTAGGAAGGTGAGAGAAAGACAGACAGCTGTTAGTTGGCAGCAGGAGGGCAGTGGGGGGACCACGGCTCCCAGCTGGGCACCATGACCTGCAGCCATGAGTCCCCGGTGCCCATCGGGAGGAAGTGCGCTTGAGTGGTGGGGAGGTCACCCAGACCTTGGGGAGACGGAGCTGTGAAAAGGTAAGTTACAGTGTGTCCTTCCAGGAGACTGCACAGAGGGAGACAAATTCTCCTCGGGGGAGGGCATCTGGGAAGGCTTCAAGGGAGGTGATGTGTGAACTGGGTTTTGAAGGATGTGTAGAAGCTTGCCAGGACGGAGAGAACCACAAGAAGGTGGAGGAGGGGAGTGGAGGAGGATGGAAATGGAGGTTGGGAGACTCTGCAGTCTGCTCCATAAACCACCCAAGTTCACTGTCATCACCCGGCCGGCTCACACACGGAGTTGCTAGGGTCTTTTTCTTCTTCTTCTTTTTTTTCTCTCAGGTTTTGAAAGTACTCCCTTTAAGTGATTTGAACTTTGCAAACATATGGTTCCAAGATCATGAGAGAGAATGAGAGGTAAGTGCTAAAAAGGGTCTGCTTCCAAAAGTCTGAGGCAGGTTAGCACAGGGTAGCCCGGACTTCTGCACAACAGGTCCGTGCGGCCCCTGTCAGGAGGCCAAGGCTGAGCCTGGTGGCCACCGAGAAAGGCTTAGCAGCAGATGAAGTGGAACGTTACAGCCACTGATCCTTGCTGGGGTTCAGGGGCCTGCTCGGCGGGGGCCCCTTGACTCTATACTCCATGTGGACTGGAACCCTATGTTGCCTACCGGCCCCAGTCCCCTGCTCCGGGCTCTACGCCAGGTCCCACCACGAGGCTCTGCCCACCGCGTGCCTTGGCCTACCCTTCAGCCCCAGGGCCCCGTGTCCTGAGGGCAAACACCACCGTGGGCCGTGTGAGCCTGTGTGGCCTCCCTGGCTTGCCCTCCACTCCTGGGACCCTCATCTCCTACTTCTGCCCCCCGCCCCCAGCACTTCCCAAATCCTCCCAGGGCTCCCTCTCAGGGAGCGGCACAGGTTTGCGCTTACAGGGTAGAGGTGAGGTCCCCATGCAGTGGGAGCTGTCTGAAGGCCGGGGTCTCCTTTACTCTCATCCTGGAGCTTCCAAGGGCTTGGCGTCGGGCCTGGCTAATCCGTGGGACAGCTCAGGGTACCCCAAACGGGCCCAGTTCGGAGAGGGCTCTTCTTTCCCTGAACCCTGCCTGGCTGGCCCTAACCACCCACCCCTATACTAAGAGTTGGCCAAACTGTACTCAGGCCCTGGCTGGTCTGTTTTTTGCTGTTTGTGGTATCCCGTGCTCCCTCTGGCCCGGAGGTTTTTCCAGACTGCAGCCGCGCACTGATCTGAGGCCGCCGTATCAGTGACCAGCAGCCTGAATGGGGTAACCGATGCCCTGTGATCGGGTCCAACGCTCTTTATACCTGTTTGAAATAGTATCCTGCTTTCAGATTGGTCTGGAAAAAAAAGCCTGAAACAACTCATAAAATGGCTTAGTGACAGGAAGCTATTTTTAGGGTGGCTTTGTGAAGAAGGCAGTGTCTCTGGAAGGCCCAACACCCAACGGGGGCCCCTGCAGTCAGGTGCTGGGTCCAAGGGGGCAGGCTGCGGTGGCTTCAGTTACGAAACACCTCAGCGCATCATCTCAAATGGAAACCACGGAGACCTCACAGGAAAATGGCAGGGCCATAGAGAAGAGAGTCCGCTGACGACAGAGGGTAAAGAAACCAATGTAAGTGCTGAGGGTCTGAAACACAGCTGCCTGACGGTCAGTACGGAGAGAGGTCATGTGACCACCTGCCGATGACGTGCACACTTCTCTGGGTTCAAGATGAAATAGCGAACTTTTCCCAAGGCAAATCCCAACTGTTTTTTTTTAAATGTTTTAAAAACTTTTCCCAAGGCAAATCTCAACATTTTTTAAAATGTTTGTTTACTTTTGAGAGAGAGCGAGAGCATAAATGGGAGAGGGGCAGAGAAAGAAAGAGACATAGAATCTGAAGCAGGCTCCAGACTCTGAGCTGTCAGCACAGAGCCCCATGCGGGGCTCGAACTCACGAACTGTGAGATCATGACCTGAGCCGAAGTCAGAGGCTTAATTGACTGAGCCACCCAGGCGCCCCAGGCAAATCACAACTTTTTAACACAGTTTGGAACTTTAGTCGGATGGTTACTCATCACGTATTTATGAAATCCAGATGTACATGGCAGATTCCCCCGCTCTGGCATGGCTCATTCACTGCCTTGTTCCTTCCGCCACCGTTTCCTGACAGCTGCCAGTGCCTGGCCCTGGCAGAGGATTACAGGACGGACCCATGTAGACCCTGCATATTTTGCTTGTCCTGCACACGTATGGGAGAGGGATGGAAATGCAGAGCCACTGGGGCCCCAGACCAGCAATGCAGGCCACCATGCCTCACTTCTCCGAGATCCTGAGCCTGTGTTGGGGAGGGGTTTCCCCAAATTCTCCTGCTGGGTCTTCGGTGCGCCCACATCTCCTTCCGTTCCTCCACGTATGCAACCTCTGCTTTATACCTGCCGTTTCTCTACCTTTTCCTGCTGCCTTCTGGTTGGTTCTTCGGCCTGACCCAGACGTGGCTGGCTGCACCCACCCTGGAACTTTTCTTGTTTGTTCCTTAGTTTGGTTATTCTGTTCTTCATACCTGGCGTTGTGGTTTCATGAGGTTTTAGATTACTCCTTGCTTCTGCTTCCTACTGCTGATACCTGGACCACATACGCTGCTGGGTCTGGGGTTTGTCCCCCAGAGGGGTGTTCTCGTCTGGGGCTGGTTGCCTTGGAGGACCAGCTACTCCTCATCTGGCAGGGAAGGCAGAGGGAGGGGAGAAGGGCAGGTGACGCTGTGTCTCCCAAGATGAAATGGAGCAGAAAGGTGCACAGCAGGTGTTGGATGCATTTTTGCTGCCTGCGGGGAGGGATGACTCCAGGCCCCCCAGAGCCCTCACTGGTAACTCCCCTCCACCCGGAGAAGCCTCTGGATAGGGCTTCCTCTTTAATTAGCAAGAGAAGCCGTATGGGGTGCGGTTCCCCAGGGAACCCTGTGGCTCCTGGGGAGGGCCCTGGGCGGGGGGGGGGGGGTCCACTTGGCCCAGGCCTGCCTATTTTCAGCCATTCCTCACTCCTTGCCTGGCTGCTGCCAGTGGTCAGGGGGCTGGTTCCGGGTTGGATACACACTGGAGCTAGAGAACAGAGGGGTGCCCAGGGGCCTGGCTTTCTCTATGGGTGGGGATGGGCAAGGCTGGCACCTGTGGGGGCTGGGAAGTGGCCTCCAGATCCTGCTTGTTTTAGGGGACGTGGGTGTAACTTGGGAGCCTCCTCACAAATGCAGACTCTCTGGATTTCTTCTCAGAAAGCGGACGGTTTTGGAGATCTGTGAGTCTACCTAACATCCGGGACACGGTGCAGCGTCCCCCATAGATGTCAAGTCACTTCTAGACAGATTAGTCACATTTAAACAGGAAGGTGCCTTCTTGGCATGCTGCGGCATTCCCTGGAAATGAATTTCAACTTTTTCCATCTTCTGGTCAGTTTCACTTCGGTTACTAAGCAACCGCTAAATGGACTAAAATATTGAACCTGATAACAACTACCGCACTTGCACTTACCTTTCATTCCCTGAGCAACTCTCAGATTTCCAAAGCTTTCAAATGGTAATCACAACACTGAGTTCTGCTGTTAACGAGTTGGGCGGGGGGTGGCTATTCAATACCAGGTATCCTGATGATAGCGACGGCTGGGGGCTGGGGGGTCCTGCAGGTTCCCATTCACAGAATGGACCCGAACCCGCAGGAGGAGACAATGGAAGGGACCAGGGATGTCAGGGGCGAGGAAAGGTTCGGATTCTTATTTTACAAGTCTGTAGGCTCCTGATTTGCTTTTCCAAGGGGGCATACTTCCCAAGAGGTCAAAGAAGACCCAACTAGCTGGTCAGGGCTTCTGAGGACAGGAAGCGTGGCCACTGGCATTTGTAGACAAGGACCAAGATGGCGGGCTCTCGCACGTGTGTGCTGGTCTCGTCTGAGGACACATCTGCCGCTGAGTCTGCAAATCCACTCCCCTCCTGACGGCTGCCCCCAGCCCCCAACAAAATTAATCCTACGGGACACATTGCCCTCAGCAGTAAGTACTAGGAAAATGCCCAGAGGTTAATACTACAACTAGAAATGTTATCTGAAAAGCACAGTAATGAGCGAAATGGCATGTGCTTTCACAGCACGAGCGTCAACAATATTCCAAAGGTTTCTCGTCCTTTTCATTCTGAAGGCTCAATGACCACATCAGGGTCTGGAGCCTGACATTAGCCTAGAATCATTTATTTCCTCCAAAGTCCATAATAACAGCCCGTATTGTTTGCTCAGCAAAACGATTTATTATAAAAATTTGGTTCTCTCACCTTTTTACGAGCTGACAAAACAGCTTTCACTGATCTATGAACCTGTGCCGTGCTCTGCTCTGCTCTGTCTTCACAAAGCAGATCACTTCTGCTCGGCCTAGAATGCATCGTTCGTCCGATTTGTTCCCTACAGATCATTCCAGGGCTCTTTCTGGGCTGGCACACAATTTTTATGAGGAACTTAAAGGGATGCGGTCAGGGACGGAAGAGAAACTATACCCACACTAGGAGCGCCGTGTTTACCTTCATCCCAGCCTCCCAAGCGCTAAGGGATGGCATCAGGGCAAGGTCGGTGCAGATCTCAACAGCAAAGAACCACAACCACATCAGGAGTTGCTAAAACAAAGCACATCTACAGGGCAGCTGAAGGGCGGCCAGGGCGCCTTGGGATCAGTGTGGCTTCTTGGACCCAAGTCAAAGTCAGTAGTCTCAACACTAGATTGTAAAAGTCTTGGACACCAAAAGAAGTATCTAAAGATGAATTCTTCCTGCTTTAAAAATTAAAAACACTTTTTTTTTTTTTTTTTTTTTTGGGGAGAGCACGTGAGAGGGGCAGAGAGAGAATCTAAGGCAGGATCCGTGTGGTCAGCAAGGAGCCCGATGCGGGGCTCCATCTCACAAAACGCGGGGTCAAGACCTGAGCCATAATGACGAGTTGTGTGCTTACCCAACCAAGTCATGCCGGCGCCCCAAAGATGCAACTTTAAAAAGCTGTAGGATGTTTAATAAAGTGACTCTCTCCCTCCACCCGGATGCTGCATTTGATGGCCTCCGCTGTCAGGAAGGTGGTTGCTGGAGACCCCAGGCCAGGCTCTCTGAGCACAGGAGGGAGGGGAGATACAGGAGTGGGGCTCACCGGGCTGGGTTTAGAGATAACAGGCAGGAAGAGGAAAAAGAGGTGGGCAGAGGGCCAGGTGTGGTGGTCTGGAATTCCCTGTACCGGGGCAGGATTTCTCAGGAAAGGTCCTCCCTGCCCCTGCACGGGCACACGGCTGGGGAGCTGCGCACGGCACAGGAGCCCAAGGCCACCAGGAGGCATGGCTGGTCTGCAGAGGGGCGCGTGAAAAGCCAGGGCAAGACTGTACCCAGAGAAGGCGGTACTGTGCCCTCCTGCAGGACGGGCGCCGGCCGCAGACTTAGGTGCGTGTGGGGGGATCTACATACATGTCCCCACGCCGAGTGCACAGTGCATAGTGGCATCTGTCTTATTGCTGGTGCACAGGACACACCCTGCCTGTCCTAAGGCTTAGAAATAGGCACCCAATGGGACTCTGTCATCGCCTACTCAGGGGGGGCTACAGGGACATGGAGAGACCCCAAATGACAGCCGTCTAAGGGACTGTGTCTCCTCTGCAGACGGGAGGAGGGACAGTCTCACGGGTGAAGGGCCATCTGGTCTACATCCTGGAGGATGAAGAGGAGTTTGTGGGGCAGAGGGAGGAACAGCCTTGGAGCCAGAGAAAAGACATGGTGCACGTTGGTTCAACTTCGCTAACAGCTTCCTGGTTGTTCTCTGGGCCTTTCGGGGAGTCCTGTGCCCTGACCTGCATGTGACAGGGCAGTGTCTTCCTGCCCTTTTCTCTCTCCTCGTGCTCTAGGATGGTGGCCGGGGCCAGTGCTTCCGGAACCACATCACATAGCGAGGGGACGGTGGGGATCCCTGCCTGGTGTCCGACTTTGAGGGCGATGATGCCTGGAATGTTCCACCGTTAAGCACGTTGCTCATTGTGGACTTTAAATATATGTGTTTTTATTTTGTTAATGAAATATCCAACTGTTCCTATTTTATTAAGACTTTTTAATAACAGACGGATATTGATTTCATTAAGTGCCTTTTAAGCATTTATGAAGTGAATTAAATGGGTTTTCTCCTCTGACTCGCTAAAATGGTAAATTCTACTGACAGTTATTTGCCCGTTTGTGGTGTATCACATGGTTCCGTTTTCCTGAATTCTGTGTGCTGATATTTTATTATTTTTTTCATAGATACTTCTATAGGAGATTTGCATGCAGTTTCTTTTGTCTTATCTTTGCCGGAATGAAGTCATAACAGATTTGACGGTATTGCTTTTTTTTTTTTTTTTTTTTTTAAGATTTTGCTATCAAGTAATTTCTACACCCAACCATGGGGCTTGAACTCATGACCCTGAGATTAAGGATCATATGTTCTACCAACTGAGCCTGCTAGGTGGCCTGATGATGCTGCTCTTTAAAAAAGTTTTTTTCAATGTTTATTCATTTTTAAGAGAGAGAGAGAAAATGAATGAGGTCGGGAGGGGCAGAGAGAGAGAGGGAGCCACAGAATCCGAAGCAGGGTCCAGGCTCTGAGCTGTCAGGACAGAGGCTAACACGGGGCTCAAACTCATGAACTGCGAGAGCATGACCAGAGCCGAAGTCAGACACCTAACCGAATGAGCCGCCCAGCACTCCCATCCCCGTGATGCTGCTCTTAAAAAACCCAAACCCATATTCCCTTTGGACAGTCTGCATGCCGTCGCTGGGCATGTGAGCCCTGGGGTGACTGTACTCGCTGCCCACTCCCCCCAGCCTGCGCTGCTCCAGCCACCATCTCTCTGGGGGGGTCCGTCCAGCCCTTCCTCAGCCATGAGGTCCGTGGCCTCTGGTGCCTGGACTAGCCCTTCCCGCCACTGCACCCCCGTGGCAGTTTGTCGGCAAATCCAGTCCACTGGCCACCAGTCAGCCTTGGTTGGCGCCCTGGATTCCAGGAGCTTCTTTTTGGCTTGTCCCCTCCCCAGTAAGGTCCAGAGTGTCTTTGGGGCCAGAGCCCCCTCGTCTCCTCAGGGGCTCAGATGCTGCCGGGAGCAGAGCCGATTGCAGACCCGCCTCCCATGGGCACCTTGGCTCCTTTCCCACATTTCGAACAATCAAGTCTTCCAAACAAAGAAGCCTGAGAGACTTGCTGGGCTTCGTCACAAACTCGTGAGTAACACGCATTCCATGTAAGTTTCCTTCTGCAGCTCAATCAACTAACACTCCATGGTTTCAGCCCTGTTCCTTGGAACTATGCGTGTCCGGACAGCTGTCCCCTTGCCGGGGTCCTGATGGATGGCTGCAGCCACCACCCAGGTCCCAGCTCTCAGGGCTGTCCTCTGAGAGGCCTCCCAGCAGCCGCATTCCCCACTGTCCATTCATCTTATTTTTATTGCACTTCTTTTGGCCTCCAAGTACCTTATTCATATATTGATCACTTATTTACTCACCACTGTAATCTCAGAGAACACAGCAGGTGCACACTCAATACTGGTTGACTAAATATGCAAATTAACGACATCTGTGCGTTACGTGAAGTCCGCTCTGCACTTGACAGGCAACAGGCGGTGGGCTGGTATTTTAGTATATGTGCTGCTGAAGCGAGCACCGGGCTGGTATTTTAGAGAGCAGACAGTTGGGGCGCCTAGGTGGCTCAGTCGGTTGAGTGACTCTAAATTTCTGCTCGGGTCATGACTCCATGGCGGTGGGATCCAGCCCCACGCTGGGTTCCATGCAGAGTGTGGAAGCTGCTGGGGATTCTCTGTCTCCCTCTGCCCGTCTCCCAGACTCCAGCTCTCTCTCAAAGCAAAACAAAAAAGAGCAGAGAGTGAGATCATGACCTGAGCTGAAGTCAGACGCTTAACTGACTGAGCCACCCAGGTGCCCCTGGAACTCTGAAGGAAAGAGTGTGTAAGTTAATTTTTGCAGACTGAAGTTCTTGACGCTTTTCATAGCCTTGAAAAAGGGGACAACTATCTCCTTGGAGAAAATAGTAAGCAAAGCTCCGGAGTCAGGCTGCTTTTGTCTATTGGACAGTGTGACCCCTAGGACAGGGTCGGTGGGCCTGGCTCCCAGTGCAGCTGTGTGGCTGGCACAGAGCTGGGCACATATCGGGACTCAGCAGACATCGACCAGGAGGCCAAGTGGAGAGGAGGAGAATGTTCTCAGGGGAAAGGCTTTCTGGACAACCCTCGTGTGTGACCAGACTGATCTACCGGCGTTAAGCTAGCTCTGCTCTGGCAGGACTGGAGGGCAGGGGAGAAGCCATTGGGCTCCATTCCAAGCCTCTGATCCCACGAGTCACTCCAGGGTGGACCCACCCCTCCCCAGTCAAATCAAGGGCCTGAGCAGAGAGACGGCTGCAGCGCTTAACCTCCAGGTCAAACCTTCCGGAAACAGTGGCTTTTATTCTTATTGGAAATGAAATCGTGTCGAGGCAATGAAATGGCCAGAACATCACCTCTGCCTACTCAGAAATTAACCACAATTGGCTCATTTTTTCCCTGACCATTCTATTTAAATTTAAATGATACAACAAGTAACAAGATCAATTTCAGTTAAGACTCCTCTTGTTAATCCCAAATGGGAAGAACATTTCCCTTCTTGCCCCATTTTTTGGCCGACTTGGTTTCACGAAACGATTTAAATGAAGTCCTTTATGTTAATCTGTGTCCAGCTGACCAGGGAAGCGGTCGGCTATAGACTGCACAGGGTTTGCCAAACCAACAGGGCAGCTCCCGTAGGTCTGTCACTCGCCAGTGTGTGACCCTCAGTGTGATCAGAAACAGCCTGTGACTGTCACTCAGGCTTCAGTCGTCTCTGGGCAGGGGCAGGGGCCAGCTGCGGCCGCGGATTAGGTTATGAGATTGCATAATTCATTCTGCTTCTGCTACTGAGACCGTCCAAAGCCTCTTGGGATAAGTGTCGGGATTAAACTTTGGATGCCTCTTGCCATTTCTCTAAAGTTTTAACAGTGTTGTTCTCTGAGCAGTGGGAAGCAGGGTGAATGGGAAAATCTTTTTCTTTCCTCTAATCAAGGGCCTGGGGAGTCCTGAGAAGGAAGGAGGTGCTGGAGGTAAAATTAGGGAGCCTGGGGTCTGGAGAAGCACAGGAGTGTGGCCAGGAGCGCAAACAGGCTGAAATTCTTCCCCGCTGGGGTTTTAGTTATTTGACCTTGGGCAGACTTTTGAGCTTGACAGTCACCTGCTCAGCAGGAATAATACAGCCTTTCTCAAAGATGCTGGAACGGGGCTAAAACAAGAGTGCTGCCGGAGAGTCGGGTTTTAAAAACCACCAAGACCCACACACACAGCCATGCTCATTGTCGTGTGTGGACATCCGGGTCTTCACTGCTCAGCTGAATTCAGGGCCCGAGAACAGCACAAGGTCCTCAACACGGCCTGCGAGGCGGCTTTGGCCAACGATTTCCAGTCTGAGTCTGATGAAGCCTCCACGTTCAACTACGCACTTAGAGGAATTACGGAGGACAGAAGAGCGCGCTCAGCTACGCCTGGGGAAGCCGTCGGCAAAATCTGGACCGTGGGAAAACCCTTCAGGACAAACGAGCCAGTTTCTTACACAGATAGAGTGCAAGGGAGAGAAAATGGGATGAAGGAGGATGTGGAAAATGAATGAGGCTTAAAAGTGCACCAAACAATTGCAACATCAGGACTGTATTCGGATCCCGAGTCCAACAAATTAAAAAAATAAAAATCAACCATCTAAGGTTGGGTGTAACTAGAAGTTTAAGCATTGATGATATTAAGAAATTAGTTTTTGACTCGATGATAGTATTGGGCTTATATTAAAGAGTCTAGGGGAGTCTTGCTGGCTTAGTGGGTGGAGTGTGCAATTCTTAGTCTTGGGGTTGTGAGTTTAAGCCCTGTGTTAGGAGAAGTTACTTTAGAAAAATATAAAATCTTGTAACAAACCCAAAAGGAGTCTTTACATGAGATCTATGCGCTAAAACCTTTAGCAGTGAAGGAAAAGGATTCTGGAAGAGCCTCGAGATAAATCTGGGGTGGAGGGGGACAGATGAGATGGGTGGCCAGGAATGGGGTGGCCGGAACCACACGACAGGGACTTTGGGATCCTGTTCTCTACTGTGTGTTGGAGATTTAACATAAAAAGGAACGCCCCCCCCCCCACCAAAGTATAAATCAAAAAGCAAGGAAGGGGGCCTGTGTGCTGGAAGTCCGGCTCTGCCCAGATTCGGTGCTTTGCAGACATTTGGGACGTCAGTTAACCTCCCAGAATCTCAACTGACTCACTCAGCAAAGGAGAGGAACAAACGTATATGAAAAGCTCATCTCCGTAAGAAAAACATGATTGAGGGGCGCCGGGGTGGCTCAGTCGGTTAAAGCGTCTGGCTTCGGCTCAGGTCATGATCTCACGGTTTGTGGGTTCGAGCCCCGCATCAGGCTCTGTGCTGACAGCTAACTCAGAGCCTGGAGCCTGCTTCAGATTCTGTGTCTCCCTCTCTCTCTGACCCTCCCCTGCTCAGGTTGTCTCTCAAAAATAAACAAACATTAAAAAAAAAAAAAAAGAAAAACATGATCGAAAAGTCACACGAGTATTTGTCTTTGATACAGAAAAAAGACTGCTGAGCAGAGAACGGGAGAAACATGAATTCTGGAGGGGACGCCCCAGTCCCACGCACCCCCTCACTGCTCACTGGGTGCCGCTGTCCCCCAGGAGGGCACCATCAGTGCAAGGGCCCTGTGGCAGAGTCCGCCACCGGCAGGACTGATGACCCAGGTTGCTGCCTGTTTGCTTTTAGGCTTTAAAAAAACGTTTGGGGAGGGCCCGCTGTTACGCCACTTTTAATATATACATTTGAAATGTCTTCTGCACATATTTAGTGTGGAATCTGTCAGCAAAACTTCGCAGCAGCCGGAGCATGGCTTCCCCCAGATGGGCCCTGGCTCTTCTAGAACCGCCGAGAGGTTTGGTTTCTGTCCCCGGGTTTATTTAACCTGTAAGCACCCTGCCTGCAACCGACTGCTCCTGGCCACGCTACTGCCTGCCACAGAGAACCACAGGATCCCCGCCACCGCCCCTGGTCCCCCCCACCCTCCCCAGCCCCGGTCAGGGTGAACAGGACACCCACATGCCTATGGGAGAAAACTGCTCGAATTTCACAGGTGGGTAAACTGAGGCCCAGGACAGAGGAGAGACAAAGGAGCAGCCGGCCTGGGGCAAGAGCCCTGCTTTTATTCCTCGATGATGTAACAGATCCTAATGACCCCTCTCCCCCCCTAAGTACTTCTTGGGAGAAAATGCTAAGAGAAGGCTTGGTGGCAGAGAAGCTAAAACTAAGAATAAAGAAAGATCTCCAGTTGCATCCCGGTTATTACTCTCGGCTCCCTCCCCCTCCTCACCTCCACGCCCAAGGCCAAGGCAGCTTCCCCAGGCCCATCTCAGGCCCAGACTTCCTTGCAAACCTTCCTGGCCCCCTGGTCTTTCCCCATCAAATCCACCACTGAGCTCCACTGGAGACTTTGTGGGCCCCCCCAGTGTTTGTCCCCACCCCCCCTTGAGTGGCCCGCACTTGAGCCAGCTGGGGGTTGCCTCCACCCCGCAGGGCTGGGAAGTGAAACTGGAGAGCAAGGCGGTGAGGCCGCGGAACACTCAGGAAAGACTGCATCCTTCCTCTTCCTCTCGCTGGCACCGAAAGTCTGCATTTCGGCAGCGTAAGTGCCTTTTTTAGGGCAACTTGAAAATGAATAATTCAGCGGTTCCTATTCTCCTTGTGAAGTGTTAGACAAACAATTCAGACGGGGCCAGACTTGCTGGCCCCACGAAGACCGTCCCTTCCCTTCATTCTGACATCATCGGACTTGGCCATGAATCTTTAAGAACACCCTCCATCCTGTCTAATCACTAAAATACCACAAAGGAAGTTCACAATACTTAGACGTGGGGGGGAAGAAAAGAGAAAGGTTAATTGCAACATAAAGTTTTCCCTCGTAGCCAAGCAAACAGAACATCAGTCACAGTAATACGGAACTCTTTAAAAACTCTACGTATGGAATGTCTTAGTCACATTGGGTTACTGAATAGTTGAGCATTTTTATTCAAATCCGAGCCTTCAAAGTCTCTTCCCCATAGAGCTGTGCCCTTGAACTCCCAGGGTCCACCCTGAGAGCCTGAGTGATTCTGTGGGTGCTGTTACAGCCACTTGCAATCCTTTCTGGAGGCAGGTGTGATGACAATTTTGAGTTAAACAAACGACCTTCCTGATTTCATTACAGAATTGATTTTGGAAGGGACACTCCCCGGCCAAGCCAAACCCTCCTTCACATGCTCATGGCTGGAAAACCTCAGCTGATGGTATCTCGAGACCCCGCCACCAGGAAGACACAGACAGCAAAGAGCTGCCTTTCAGCCCAGCTGTGCCTGGGATCACTGAGGTACAGTGCCACTGTACTTCCCGACAGGAAACTGGATTCAGTCGCTTTTTAAATCACAGGTAGGGGGCTCTCCAGGTTTAACCCTTCCGAGAAGGACCCCAGTACCCAGGTGATGAATCCCCGAGTTTAGTGAAAGTTAATGTTAAGAACCTATTTGTCTATGTCTGTCACCCGTTGGCATGTAGCTGGCACAGACCTCAGTCTGTGAAATGTATCTGCCACGTGCTAGAGAATGAAGCTGGCTGGCTCGAGCGTGTGACTCTTGATCCTGAGGCTGTGCGTTCAAGCCCCATGTCAGGTGTAAGGATTGCTTAAATAAATCAATGAAGACTTAAAAGGGGCACCTGGGAGGCCCAGTCGGTTAAGCGCCCAACTCTTGATCCCAGGTCACCATCTCACAGTTTGTGGGTTCGAGCCCTGCGTCTCACGGTTAATGCTGAGCTGGGACCACGTGCTGACAGTGCGGAGCCTGCTTGGGATGCTCTCTCTCTGCCCCTCCTGCATGGCATGCACAGTTTCTCTCTCTCTCTCTCTCAAAACAAATAAACTTAATAAAAAAAGGACTTTTAATCTCTAGTCAATAATCCTACTATGCAGCAGCTGCTTTGTGAAAGTAACAGATAATATTAGGACAATCCAAAGAACTTGGAAGAATTCACCAGCCGGAGTCTGTAGGCTCAAAGCACTACATACAAGAGGGGGCCTCACTGCACAGTGAGGGCAAAGGTTAACGCAGTGATGTGTCACTTGCTGCCATGCGTGACGTGCCATGTGATTACATGCATGCTGGTAGGAGAACCAAAATTAAATGGATGCTGGGGCGCCTGGGTGGCTCAGTTGGTTAAGCGCCCAACTTTGGCTCAGGTCATGATCTTACGGTTCGTGGGTTCGATTGAGCCCCGTGTCAGGCTCTGTGCTGACAGCTCAGAGCCTGGAGCCCGCTTCAGATTCTGCATCTCCTTTGCTCTTTGCCTCTCCCCTGCTTGTGCTCTGTCTCTTTCTCTCTCTCAAAAATAAGCATTAAAAAATTTTAAAAAAATAAATGGATGCTTTTTAAAAAGGTTTCAGAAGGGCTCCACGGTGCTGCAACTGACAGAAGATTCCAGTAAGAAAAAGGGACACAGAACGGGCTGGGCTGGAGGACACTCCAGGAGTTAAGTAAGCTTCCTGGGCCATCTTCCTTAAGTAGATCAGAGAGGATATGCCAGAGACACTATGGGTTGGAGAAAAGTCCAGCATCAACAATGCAGGAACATGTGAAGAGAAGGGTTACACCGGCAATTGTAACGAGGCCAAATTCACCTACAAAAGTAAAATACGTATTTGAAGAAAACTCCAAATCTAACAGAATGTAGCAGGAACCCACTTCGAGGAAGAAGGTGAACCTTGAGATGTCAGGTATGGTTCTGAACCACGGCAGCCAGTATCCTAGGCAGAAAATAACTGCAGACAAGTCAGCCACACTAAAAGGCACAGTAAATTATAAAACACAACAAGCTTGAACTTGTCTTTGGTCCTGAGGCAGGAAAATCTATAAAATATGTAATACAAAAAATGGAAAGGGACGTAATGCACAGGCGTGATCCTACTGGCAGAGCTGCTGCACCGCGTGGAGGCCGTGGCACAGCCGGGGGTTCCGATCACGTGGAGTCTGAAAACCAGGTCACAGCTGAATTGAAACAGGGAAGTCACGAGGTTGTCCAACGTGACCGGGACAGATACTGAGAACCAAGAGGCTCCATTATCCTCCACGGAGGAATGAGAGATGGTCCTTTGAAGAAGATGAATGCCGGGGATCAGATGGACTGGTTCTCACGAAAGGGTGCAAATTCACCGTCTGTGGGTAACACAGTCACCTGCTCACCAACTCCAAGGGACTCACTGGAGCACCTGGGCAGAGATAACCCGGTAATCGGCAAAGCCAGGGTGTTTTGGTAAAGATGTGTGTGCTCTCGCACAGACAAAGACACACACGCACGCACACACAAAGGTAAAACTCCCACGTACCAGTAAGAAGTATCCAGAAAATGAAAGCTCTATCTCATCTACAATGGGGATATAAATATTAAACATGTGGAAATTAAAATAACATGGTATAAATTCCACTTGTAGAAAATTGAATTACATGGGGCGCCTGGGTAGCTTAGTCGGTTAAGCGTCTGGCTTTGGTTCAGGCCACGATCTCACAGTTTGTGGGTTCGAGCCCTGCATCAGGCTCTGTGCTGACAGCTAGCTCAGAGCCTGGGGCCTGCTTCGGATTCTGTATCTCCCTCTCTCTCTGACCCTCACCTGCTCATGCTGTCTCTCTCTGTCGCTCAATTATAAATAAAAAACATTAAAAAAAAAAAAGGCAATCAAATTACAAAATGCTAATGGCAAAGAAAGTTAATGACAGCACTTCTTAACTTGCAGTTACATTTAAGATAACAAACATAAATTCAGCTCCCAAGCTGATTTCGGAAACTTGGTGAAATGACAAGATGTGTCCAGAAAAATCAGGCGATCGAAAGACCAAAGGTTTTGATAAACCAAAATAAAAACAAAACAAAAATCCCAAAAAAACCCCAAACCAAAAAACCCCCAACAACAGCAAATTCAGTGTATGGAATATCAAAACAGAAAACAGAGACATTAGCAAAACAGGAAGGTGCTTGCTAGAATGAGAAGTTAGATCAATGGAACGCCATTCCAGACAGGAATCCAGATAAATATGCAACTTACATCTGATTTGTCCAGTGTTAAATACGGGGTGAAGGGATTGCCCACACTATTGGATAAACTGGATGTTCACACGAAGAACAATAAACAGATACGCATCTCACCCTTATTTTCTAGTACAAATTCCAAAGAGGTGAAAGAGATAATAAATCATAAAACAATACTAAGAAAATGGACTGGAAAGGGAAGCCCGTTTTCTACTATGATTCACTGAAATGAATGATTCACGATAATGAATGTACGGGGTACATTTACCAAAACTTTCAGTAGAGAAGTATGAATTGCTTTAAAGAGACACGCATTCACAAAGGGGGTTCCAAAGTGCTTTTCTGTTTATCCTGGTGATGGATTCTGAGCTGGACAGAGATGGGGCGAATCATGGGTCTGGGTGCAGCGCGGCAGGCCCTGACGGGTGCGGAAGGCCTAACCAAATCTGTTCTCATTCAACTGGAGACTCAAAATTCAGAAAAGGGTACAGCTAAAACCGCCTCTCTCCCTGCCCCCCAGCCAGGTCCCCCTCCAGAGCCAGCGTTTGCATTTAACGAGCACATAGAGCACCTGAAAAGCGCGAGGTTCTGAACCCTGCGTTTTCCGCTTAATTACGTATGTTGGCGATCTGTTCCCAGCAGCACCGAAGGGGCGCCTGCGGTGGCTGAGGGCTAGAGGACTAACTTAGCAAGCAGGGCGCACACACGTTCCTGGACCAGAAGCAGGAGAGTGTCCCGTCCCGCCCAGCCCCTCACACTGCTCGGGCGCCACGGGGGCCCTAGGGCTGTCACAGGCTGCCGGTGAACTCCGCTGCCAGGCTCGAACCAGCGACCCACCTGCGCGTCCTGAGAATTACGAATCAGAAAACCCCTCACTTGGTACTTTTGCACTTGGCACTGGGACTCCCCGGGGAGAAGTTCTAAGGACTGCCAGAGATGGCACAGGGCAGAGCCTCACGGAGCTGCCTGCCCGTCATAGAGCCAGCTGCGGCCGTCACCCGCGTGTGTGCCTCCCTCCTCCGCCCTCCCCTGGGTTGGCTCTCAGGCTATGCTAATATTCCGAGCATCTTGCTCTTTAGACCTTCCGGTGCGGGGCGAACTCAGTGACTGGGAGAATCCTATGGGCAAGGCCACGAATGATGCAGAGAGGGGTCTGCTCCTCCTGGCACATGAGCTCATGGATTACCCAAACTCTGACAGACATCTCGCTGGGTGCCAGGCACAGTCACAGACCCTCGGAAGCCAGACACGAGCCCCGGAGAGCTCCTGGTGCGGGACAGCAGATGGGATGATCAGACACCAGAGTGTGACGCGGTGGGGCCCAGGGAGGGAAGCGCCTGGGCCCTGGGCAGAGATGAGGGGCTCCAGAGGGGCCGTCACGGTTCCCTTACTGTTATTTGGACAACCCTTTCCTGAAACCAAATATTGACAATTAAACCAGAATGACTGGATTGGCGTTTTCCAGAGTGTGGTTGCCAGACACACAAGTGTGGGGGGCTGCAGAGCTGTGGGTCCCATCCCAGACCCACTGAGTCAGACACTCCAGGAAATGGCCCAGGGATGTGCATATCCAACCACGCCTCTGAGGAACCTTAGTCAAGGTTAGGAGTCACTGACCTGAGTAATGAGCGGCAGCGTACTGAGTCCCAACGCTTCCGGAGTTGGGTCAGAGCTAGGTCTACTACTGTCCACAGCGTCAGAAGGCACAAATGTGTCCTGCACCTCCATTGCACCATATGTCCCTGTCTTATTTATTTTATTTTATTTTTGAGAGAGAGACAGAGAGAGAGTGTGTGAGCAGGGGAGAGTCAGAGAGAGAGGGAGACACAGAATCTGAAGCAGGCCCCAGGCTCTGAGCTAGCTGTCAGCACAGAGCCCGACACAGGGCTCGAACCCATGAACTGCAAGATAATGACCTGAGCCGAAGCCAGACGCTCAACCGACTGAGCCACCCAGGCGCCCTCTGTCCCTGTCTTTCTAGAAGACAGTGCCCTGTACTTTCTGATCTGAACTTACTGGGGGAGTTCTACACTTCAGCCCGGGGCCCTCTCATATCGGGGCCGGGTCGAAGGACCCTGTTTAAGTAATCTCTGCGTAAACGTCCACATGAAAAGACAAATACCAGAGTAAGCACATGTGGGGAGGATGTAAATCACACACAGAAAAGAACCCCTGCTCCAGGTTTTTGCATTTTGCTCGCAACCAAGTGGCTTTCCCTGACCATCGGTGGAAGCCGGCCAGGCTCTCCCCCTGCCTTCTGCCTTCCTTAACTTGCTTCAGCAGCACTTGACACGTGACCCCACTTAAACTCTCACTATATGGCAATCTGATGGCCTCCAGGAGAGCAGGGGCTTCGCTTTCATTCACTCAAGGACCTCCATGAGGACCGGGGAGGACTTATTCTGGGACAGTGGGGACACAGCGGCAAATGAGATCACAGGACTTGAGAACCTGCATTCCAGAGAGCAGAGAGAGACCAGCAAGCCAGGAAACAAAGGCAGTGCCTGAAGGAGAGGAGTGAAAGGGGACGAGGGCGGAGACTGCCAGGAGGGGAGAAGGCCGCCCGCATGGTGAGCTGCAGGTCTGGAAGGACCCCGCCTTTGATACCCTTTTCTGGGTTCTTCGAGCAGTGACATGGCCAACTTGCAAAGTGACAGGATCCCTTTGGTGGCTGTTTCGCCAGGTGTGATGGGGGGCGAGCGGAAGTTTGGTTTTGTCTGGGTGAAGCCTGTGATGCCTTCATTAAGGACGGCTGCCAAGCCTGGAGGTGCAGGGAGAGGGCTGAGCCGGGAACATGAACGTGGGAGTCACCGGCATGTGCTTGGGATTTAAGTTGATGGCGGGGAGCGGACCCCCCAGGGACGCGAGGAGCACGTGTTAAGACAGCCCCGAGGCTGCCCCCTGTACCCCTAAGTACCAAGCACACAGGAGCCGCCCAGCAGATCCTTACTGAATAGATGAACATTTGAAACAACCCCTGACATGGGGGGTGGGGCGTAATGCCTCCATTTTTATGAGAGGCGAAGGCCCCTGAACTTAGATAAAAGTACGTCAACACCTTCTCCTCGTTATGAAAATCAGCCGCAGACTTTCTGATGCGGGTTCTTTTACGGTGGCTCACTTCCATTCGTGCCCCGTGTTGTGCTAACGGCGTGCGTGGTAAGCTAACCCCCCACGTTGCTTCTTGGCCCAGGGCTCCAGGCGTGTGAGGCGCAGACGCACAGGGACACGCAGGCCTCCTCCAGCCCAAAAGGTAGGGTCTGTCCGGCACCATCGGCACTGTGCGAGGACAGCTGCAGATAATACCTCCTCTGGTCCCAGGCGTTTCATGCCTGGGAGAGGTGGGTGTGATAAAAGCCACACAGACGATTATCAAAGGCCCGCGTAACGTGGTTAAGTAAGCACTGTGTGAAGTTCTAGGGCATAGCATGAGGAGGGACCAGCTGCGGCCCTCAACATGCTGCCAGTCTAATGTGGATGCTGAACATGTGCTGTGGTCCCCTCCAAAAGTCTAGTGAGGAGCGTGAACCTCTTCCTAGAAAAATGCTTACTAAGGAAAATACTCATTTTGAAGTGCAGTTATTCTAGTACTTGAAGAAAACAAACACCCAAATTTAGGATATAGTAATAAACGTTCTTCTTTATCGAAGCATGAAATAACGGATCTCGTGGTGGATCTAAGAACCACGGGCTGAGAGGGATCAACAACACTTGTACTGTGATGGGAAATCTGATTTCCAATCGTAACCAAGTCACAGGTTCCTATTTTAGTTTTGTTTTTTAATTAATTTTTTAAAGTTCATTTACTCACTTTAAGAGAGAGAGTGTGCAAGTTGGGGAGGGGCAGAGAGAGAGAAGGAAAGAGAATCCCAAGCAGGCTCTGCACCGTCAGCGCAAAGCCCGATGTGGGGCTTGAACTCATGAACCATGAGATCATGATCTGAGCTGAAATCTAGAGTCGGATGCTGAACCGACTGAGCCACCCAGGTGGCCCTCTTATTCTGGTTTGTTGACCTCATTTGCAAGGGAAGGAAAAGCTACATCATGTCAGATGCTAGTGAAAATAAAGATGTATGTTTTCTGAGGGTCCAAGTTCACGGTCCCCTCCCACCCCGAATTCTCTCCCTGGAATAGTAGAGACCAGAACCCCCCTTAATGTGCACAGAGAGGCTGGTGCAGGTAAGTGTGGACACAGAAACGGGATGGGGAAGGGCAGGGATCTGCTTCTGCAGAAAGGCTGGTGACTAAGAACTGGGATGTCAGACCACCGTGAGCCGAGATTCCACGAGGGGAGGAATCAGGAGCTTTGGCAGGAAATGGGGTGGTGAAAGTGGGCCACCTCACTAAGCATCCCAGGCAGTAGGTCGTGATTTTTCAGCAGAGGCGAGTAAGAGCCACAGAAAGATTTTAAGGAGGACAGATTTTAACAGGAGAAGATTTATATTTCAGGAAGATACTTTTCGCAGACACTTGGAGGATGGATTAGTCCAGGGAGGAATTGGCAGCAGGGAGATCCACTGGGAAGATACTGAAGTAGCAGGGCCAAGACGTGAAAAGAGCCAAATAATTACAGTGAGAAGGGAGGGATGCAGCACGTCTCACGGAGGTAGAGTTAGTATGGATTAGATAGTAGGGATGATAAGAGCCAGAAAGGACCCTCCGTCTGGAATAAAGGAGGACCCTTTTTGCCTTAGGTGGGGAAGAAAAGGAGGAGAAGCTGTCTGTAGGGAGTCACAGAGGACAGTGAGCTCACTTGAATTTGAGATGGTCACATGAAAGAGCTGTCTGGCAAGGAGCTGGAGCTGGAAATATAGAGCCTTCTCTATTGGGTACTAAACTTTTTCTTATTGCTTTACCAGGACTCTTTATATAGAGATAGATATTTGTTGTAGACAATGCAAATATTTTTGTCAGTTTATCAATCAATCAATTCACAGAAAACTGTGAATTTCCCTGATTTCCACCTTTGGCCTCATGCTTAGGAAGGTTTTTCTCACCCCCACATTATGTAGGTAGCCATCTAAGATTTCCCCTAATGTTTTAAAAACTTACATATTTTAAAACAGCTAGACTTGATTCCGCATGGGGCTCGGCTCTGACTTGTTTTTTACATAGTGAGCCAATTATTCTGACACCGCCTACTGAAAACTCCATCCTTCTCTTACTTCTTTGAACTTATGCAATTTTTATAGACAGCTTTTCCCAAAACAAACCCTTAATTTCAAAACTGCCACTAATATACAGGGATACCAGGAAAAACAAAAGCAAACCAAAAAACCCCCAATCAACCACATGCCTACACACGGAACTGACCATTGATGTAAGTGGTGCTCTTTCCATTATTGATGACAAATTAATTCTTCCTTCCTTTTTTTTTTTTCTTTTTCCGTAGGCTTCATGCCCCGAGCAGAGTCCAACACAGGGCTTGAACTCACAACCCTGAGATCAAGACTAGAGCGGAGATCAACAGTCAGGACGCTTGACTGACTGAGCCACCCACGCGCCCCCAGATCCTGGGTTTCTAACTACGCTTGTGCTTCTCATGGAACACCGGGAGCATCCGGTACTCTTTCTGCTCGGTAAATCCTAAAAATCTTAACGGTCTCTTAACGGTCGAGAAGAGCGCAGAAGTGCATTTGAGTGAGGACAAATGTTGAAAAGATAAATGAAAAGGTAAAAAATATATGCGAGCCAATAAAATTTCGAGAGGAGGCTGCTTTTGCGCTCCAGGCTATTTGGAGAGCGTTCCAAACTCCACATCGTTTCATTTTTTCCCCTCTCCCGACTCCGTTAGGTTTACCTTTAGGGAAATGAGAGGGCGCACGTGCGGCCATTTGGGGGTTAATCCTCACTGATGCTGAATGCCCCGAGTCTTTGCTTGTTCATCGGAGCATTAAATCTGAAGGCTCAGGAGAGCAGAGCAGCCGGGCTGCCACAGTGAAGCTATAAAGTTCTGCATTAAAAATTCATATCGCAGGCTCGCCTCGGAACTTGGCTCTGGCTCGCAGGAGAGCTGACGGGGAAATATGAGACACCCCACTGTCTTTCTGGCAATTGGAGACATTCCTCAACAAACAGCACCTCAGGAAGGGAATGAAAGGGCAAACAAGCCGTGAAGGAAATCAATGAGTTCAATTATCTCGCTCGCTCTCCCTCTCCTATAGGAAACTTTTCATTCTTAAGGCTGGTTCCAAAAAGTTTTTTTTTTTTTTTTTTTTTTACCATATCCCAGAACGAGAGCTCTAGACATCCTTGCTGGTGCCCAGATGTTTGGCACCTCTCTTAATTTGTTTTATGACAGCCCAGAGAGCCCCAAATTCGCCAAGCCGCACGGGGTGAGCTCCCTCCTGGAGTCTGAGAGTCGTGGCCGGCGGGGACCACACGCGGGACCGCTTGCTCTCGCGCCAGAGGATGGGCCTGTGCACATGTGGCGTTTAGATTTCAGCAGACCTGCTCGGTGGTTATGAACCTCCAGAGGTTAAGGCATTAACAGCTCGGCAGTAGTATGCGCTTGGAGCTTTCTGCCCTCCCCCCACCTCGGCACCCGAAGGGTAAGTGGCTACGAGTCCCTTAGGACGATGACTCCCACAGCCGCGGCCTGTTGACGCAGACCAAGAGACACAGACACGCTGACTCCTACAAGGTCAACACGGATAAAGAATGGGGCCCTTTGGGGCTGGGAAAGAGCTTGGGCTGGGGGAACTCGGCCGCCATATTTTCCGCCTGGCCAGGTAGGACTCGAGGGGCCTTGTAGGCAACAGTGGTGGTGACCGTACGCCCCGTTTGCGGCGGGTCCGTGTGCAGATACCACGGCCAGCACTTTATGGAGGCATTGCTTCACTTCACTGAGGGGGAAACTCAGGCCTGAGTTCAGAAACGGAGCGCCTGGGGCCGGGACTTTCCTCCTCCGGCTCACACTGTCCCCTGTGTCCGGGTGAGAGCCTTGCCTGGAGTCACTCCACAAACCGGCTGCAGAGGCCCAGGGGGTAGACAGGATGGGAGATCCTGCTCTTGGGAAGCAACTCGGGGATAAAGTGAAGAGGCAGGCTCTTCACTGCCGCCCGTTGTCATCCTTCCCGGTCCGCTCATTGCACTAGGGAGGGGGCTTTGCGGGGCCACGCCGGTGACAGAGCCGGGCCCGGAACCCAGGGTCTCCTGACAACAGGCCTGTAGCCCCGCCACCGTCCACTGACCAGAGAAGGCCGGGACGTCTGTCACTGTCACAAAGCAGGAGTCTGGCAGTGAGGCCAGTGCCGCAGGGGCCCTTGGAGCATTCTGGAAGTTCAGACTCTCCTGTGATGATGCCACAGAGAGGCCACCTAAAAATGCACCAGCCACTGGCAGGATAAAGAGGCACAAAAAGAGCATGCCTGAAGCGTTCTAGCTTTAACCTGCAAGGTGAGGACAGCAGGGTAATGAATCAGGCTCCCGAACAACAGAGAAATGAACGGGTCGCTGTCCCACGGCACACCCATTTGGTGGAATACTGCACGGCACGCGTAAAGTTTCTGAAGGATAGTTAATGACATGAAAGAAACAAGTAAAAAAACCCCCAAAAACCTACAAAAACTAACCAATAGCCTAGAAGTGAAAAGCGCCTATTAATCTGATGCCATCTGTGAAAGACACAGAATTAACAAAGCACGTCTAGAAGAAAGACTGGAAGGAATATGCCAACACGTTAACAAGAGCGATCTTTGCATCATGAGATGATGCATAGTGACCTCTGTTTTCTGAAACCGTTTAAAATTTTCTAAATTTGGCATAATACACATGCAGGACTTCTGTAATTAGAAGTGACACGTGGCATATAGAAGGGGCTGATCTTCACGGATCTGGGGGGCCTTCTCAAGAGTCTTGACCTCCGCCAGCCCTCCTGCTTCCCTTGCAAAGGGCCCTGCACCGGTCAGTGTGCATCCGATCACGTTCTCCTCTGCCGCCCGGGTAGCAGGGAGGCACAGATGTGCCGCGTCATGGTGACTGGCGTGGTCACAGGCCTCAGCAATAGCCAGGGACTCCCGCAGCGAGCCAGAAACACATGGCTCTTTGAGGAATTTCACTGGGGGCAGGAAGTGATGCGCACACTCTAGGCCAGGCCTCCTTAAGTCCTCCTTCTTGAAGCCTTCTCACAGTTTAGAATGGCTCCCGCTTTCTTCCTAGAGGCCACTAGCTTCCTTAGGTTGTACTTCCAGGGAGTCAATGTCACTGGTCAGGGTCCAAGCCATGTGCTACGTGCTATTCAGACCTCATCCATCTGTCGTCAAGGTGAAGGCTCACGCTGATTTAGTATACCGACCAAAGTCTCTCTCTTGAAGACATCCCTGCGACTGTGCTGATGTGCACAGGGTATACAGACAATAAGAGGAGGGACATCCTTGGGGCACCTGGGGGACTCCGCTGGTCAAGTGTGCAATGTTGGCTCAGGTCGTGATCTCACTGTTCACGAGTTTGAACCTGTATCAGGCTCTGTGCTGACAGCGTAGAGTCTGCTTTGGAAGCTCTGTCTCCCTTTCTCTCTGCCCCTCCCCCAATCTCTCTCAAAAAAAAAAGTTGAGGGCCCTCCTCGGAGGCAGCTCAGTTGACATGAGTCAACACTGCGACTTTGGGCACACTTCCACTACTGGCTCCGCCCCTGTCTGGGAAGCAGGAAGGCACACGTGTTCTAACTCCCATCTTAGGATCATGAGGCGCTCCGTGATGGCCACAAATCGATGTTTTCTCCAACGGTCCCCAAATCTGTTTCCTTGAGCTTCAAACGGTGAGCTCCTCAAGAATCAGGGAAACTCCAAGGGTCTCTAAAAACACAATGTTTTTACAAAAGCCCACCAAACCCCAGTGACAATCGAGGAATGGTGCTTTTTCTCTCCAGTACCCTTTCCAAGGATGCTGGACGAATACGATTACTGTCCTTCCATCCATGAACACGTTACACACACACACCGCATACGGGATCGTCCTGTGAATCCAAATACGTAGTGTTTTAGCGTACAGAGTACGGCGCGGGAGCGTGCTGGAACTGCCCGCCCCCTTTCCTCTGCTGTTTCGGTCGGTGACACGCCTGACATTTTAACAGAGGCCTTTAGGAAGACTAGCTGAAGGTGGAGGCGTGGAGATTGCTGGTTCTCACTGTGCCATGTGATTTCCAGCTGCATCTGGGGTCCACGGAACAGGTGAGGAGTCCTCGGCACTCAGAGGAAATGCTACGTGGATTGGAAGACACGAGGCCAGCCCCTCCTTCCCGCACAGCGCCCTGGGCTGGGAAACCTCCAGATCTGGGCTGCTTTAGAGACGCTGCTGTCGCTACAGACTCCAGGAGAGTCCATTAGGGCTCACCCAGGCATCGGATTTTAGGTGTGAAGTCGAATACTTGTACAGGGATGGAAAATCCCAGGAATTCTACAAAATGCGTAGTTTCGCTCTTTGGGAGATAAAGCTACAGAAAAAATGAAGTCCTCGGCTTCTCCCTGCAAGTGTGACTTGGTCGGCTCTAAGGTTGAAGGGGACAGAAGGACTCTTTCTTCAAGCCCATCCCTGCGAAGCCATAAAAGTAGCTGCCTATTTTTAGGGAAATTAATCTAACCAGGATAATTACAGCAACTGGTACTGGAAATTGATGACTCATCAAAAAGATAGGAAATAGAAAATGTTCCGTTCTTAAAGGTACAGCAGAGCGACTCCATTGTGGGACACTAAAGTCGGTATTTGCAAATGCAGTCAAGGGATAAAGGGCTGTCCTACTAGTGATCAAAACATTTGTGATTCTCGGGCTGTGTCAGCGGGGCTCCACCTGGCCCAGGTCCTAAGTCTTTCATGCGGCAATGTAAAAAAATAAATCCAAGAGTGACCAGTCTGGAAGGGCCAACGGGGTGGAGCTTGTGGGAGAGAAGGCTTGAAGCTCTTTCCAGAAAGCTCTCACCTGGTGCCCTCTGAAGAAGGCAGCACCAGAAGAGAACTCCGAGGGCCACTAGGGCAGTGTGTGAACAGCCCTGGATTTGGAGTGTGAGTGAAGCCCTCCGAGAAATAGTCCAGAGTGATATGTGTGCAGGGAAGCTGTCTACACCACGGCCACTCACCGGCACGCCGTCTGCCCTTCTCACCTGGGCGTCGTGTCTGGTGCCGCCCCTTGTCAAATCGCCTCTCAGGGCCTCTGTGTCCCGCTGCTGGGCATTCCCTACCTCCACAATGTGGGGTACAGGCTCCCCTCAACCATTCCATAAAGCCCTAAGCCAGGCTCCCTTGGGAAAGTTTCCTTTCTCAGAGCACACGGCATTTTGTGAGAAAGCACTGGTTACATACGGGCTATAAAGGAAATCCTCTAAAATCAACCCAAGTGAAGTTCCCCATAGATGTCTCGTTTGTAATATACTAGGTAAGTATGTGTATATACGATGCAGTGCTTTTACAAAGTACATAGGAAAGGTACAGAGCACCAGTAACCTTAAGAAATGGGCATTTTTTCTGGCAGGGGAGGTCTGGGAGATGCAAATTCTCCTAAGACTAACATGAGGTGCAAAAAAAAAAAAAAGTAGAGTATTTTAGTGCAGTCAGGTATTTTCTATATCAGAGGCACGAGCTAAGAGGAATGGAATAAGCCATCTGTATATGTTAGAACCATGGAAACTCCTTTTGCAACCAGAATTCTGGGAACAGAGCAAAGTGGTGGCTGTGGACTTGAGCAAAAAAAAACAAAAAAGGGAATTCCTGCACTGTGGCCCAGGAGGCTGGTCTGGGAGGATAACCCCCTCTTGCGGCGTGAGGTGCCAACCTAGCCACGGGCCCAGGTGAGCAGCTGCGGACGGGCGAGCGGCGGGGCCTCTCCGGGGCCAGCTGCCACGTGCCAAAATGAAGCCCGTCCACCCCACAGCCGTCCCAGGAACCGTTTAAAGTCCACGCCGCTGTGCTTGGCCAGAATCCCCAAGGTAAAGTCAGTCAGGGCGCCGAATCTCCATTTGCTAACACGTTAGTGGGATGATCTGCACATCTGAGAAAGGAGGGATCTTTTGAACTCAAAAAAAAAAAAAAAAAAAAAAAAGGCAGAGAAATAATTCATTTATTTAACCCAGAAACGGTTATAATCTGCAACCCTGCAATCCTCTTACACAACTGTTTTGGCAAACCCCCCTGTGTTCCGACAAATATTAAACTGTGCTTGCCATTTGTCTAAGGAATCTCGCATTAATAAACATGAAGAAGAACACTTTTACCTCCCACTCTCAATGACGGGACAAAACAAAGACCAGCTGTATTCATCAATGGGCCCTTGTTCTGCACATAAAGGCTAATTACATTTTGCTTCAAGCCTACACATGGAAAACTTTACCGCTGCTGTCCCCAGCAAGTCAGCCTGCGCTGTCCCAGCTGACGCAGGGCGGTGACCGCACACAATGAACCAGGCTCTCGGAACAGCCCCGGTGCCTTCGACCTGCAGGCTTCTTTCCAAAATGGGGGAGGGGGAGGGTCACCCCGGTGACATCTCCCAGTGAGCTTGCTAATTTCCGAAACGCCCAAGCCCTACGGCGAGCTTGTTGGGAATCGGTTTTAATCGGTGACAGAAGAGTAGCTGGCGGCCGAAGCGTTGTCACCGTGCAGGGGGCTGCCTGCACACCTTCCCGTTACCCTGCACAACCAGCCAGGATCTTGACTGCCACTGTGCCCACCCGCTGCAGGGGGAGGCCAGCGGGAGTGGAGGCCAGCGAGCTCCCCCAAAGACACCCGGAGCATCGTGGACCCTGCGACACGCTCAGGAGTCAGCCTTCTCCTGAGCCCACGCTCTGCTTTCGCAGCCCCCACCCACTTCCTGCGTTTTCTGTCAACAAGTGTTTAAGAATCCCTACTGTCAGAGAGAGAAAATAAATTGTGAGACATTTTAAGACCATTTGTGAAAAGATCTGGCCCTGGTGGGCTTATATTCATAGGTATTAATGAAAAGACATCTAGTCTAATAAGATCCGTGGAGGGTGGGCGTGAGGCAGATGGTGGAGTGACAAGCGTTTCCCAGAAAATAGGAGAGAGGGAGGCGGGGGGGGAGGGGAGTCCATCTCTGAATCTTGGAGACTGAAGCAGGCCCCTGAACGCTACAAGAAAGTAGTGGTTATTAACTCAGTCCATTCTCCACATTTTTTGTGGATTACTTACTCTGGGAACCATGTACAGTAAGTGTTTGGCCCTAGGCTGCCTTTTTGTTAGTAGTTAGTCGACTTCCGACTTGGGAAATGCCCGAGCCCCGTTGGGGCTGGAGTCCACGCCCTTCCCCTCGCCCGGCCCACACACACTGTGTCCACCTTGCCCCGTCCCCATGTTCAGCACTTCTGGCTGGCCCCCCAGGTCAGCTGGGCCGCCCTCTGTTTTCACTCCCTTTGCCTCCAGCAGCCCCTGGCCGGAACTCGTCTTTCAACCTCAAATCACGTCACCCCCTTCAGGAAGGCTTCCCTGATTACCCTTTCCCTTTGTTCCAGCTGGGTCGACCTCCCCTGGAGGTTGCTCTCTGGCCTCTGCGGAGTCTGGTCACGAGAGTCCTGGCCTCGGGAGGGAGGGAGCGGGAGGGCAGGGGTCTTCTCGAGCTGCCACCCCGCCTCTGTGGTTTCCCTGCCCCCTGCCCCGGCTGAGTGCACGTCTGTTTTCTGTGGATACCCTGACAGCACAGGGCTGTGCTAACCAGCGTCCCCTCTAGCACAGCCGTGACCACACTGGATTGCGATGGCTCCCCTCGCCCCCACTGAGCCTTCTATCTCGGGGTTTCCGGGCCCAGGAAAGTGCTGGCGAGTGGATCTATCCTATCTGAGTGGTGCCCATCACGGGAGTTAGGCTTATATGCCACATCTCTGGCTCCCTCCTTGCCACTGGAGAAGACGAGAATGTCCTGCTCTGATCCCGGGAGGGGGATGCACCCCAGGAGTGCCCACGGCCCCGTAAGCAGGTTGTAACAAGAGCTGTAAGTCCCAAAGCAAAGCATTTTTATACTCTAGAACAGTCAACTCTCATACATTTTGATTCTATGTTCCGGTTCCTGTAGTTTGGAGAAAACGAGCAAGTAATGCATAGATTTTCGCTTACTTGATTTTGAGAGGTGGGGGGAGACACCTTTTTGGCCTTAAGACAGGTGAACACGAAGAGAAATAGTCTAGAGGCGTTTCTCACAGAGCCCACACCAGTTACAACCACACAGTTTCTCATCAGATGTCAGTAGGGTTGGCGCCTAGGAGAGGGCAGGGGCCTCTGGTGCCCCCCCAGGTGGCCTTGCTGATTCAGGGGACCCAAGATAAAATGTTCGTACCTACAAAATGACAGAGCTGGCTGCTTAGGAACAGCCCAGGACTCGATGCGCCTGTTAACCGTAACTAGGGAAACACCTAAGACTGAAAATCATCCTTGTCATCTTAAGAGGTACCTCTGACCCCCTTTAGGGAGCAGATTCACCCGGAAGCAGGGCCCGAACCTTGGTTAATGGCAGTTCTGGGTGACAGAAGCGAGTCTCCCCACAGCGTCAGCCTGGCCACTAGCAAGATCAAGGAGGGTGGGGACAGAGGATGAGAGACCCTGCCTCTCCGGTCTGTTTCCCAGTGGCCCCCACCCCCGCCCTGCCGGCCGCCATATTCTCTACCTAGAGAAATGGAATCCTGTGAGCAGGGGACACTTAAGTCCTTCCCACATGGCTGTTCTCTGCTGCATCGCCTCCTCAACCCCTAAACAAAATCGATTAAATGGACACATATTTTCTATGCGGCTCTTTAGAAGCCCAGGAAGAAATTATGAATGTAAACCTGGGACCAGTACTTAGCTATCATGTGACAAGTGGCATTATCTGTTGTCATTTCTAAACAGTTCCGGTAGAGGCTATGCGTCACCAGGCCGCTTCTCTCCCCGCCGGACAGGTGGATGTCCGCGGCTAACAGCACCTCCGCAGCGTGCCCCGCGAGGACACGGCAGGAGACACCAGCTTCTGGAAGATGAGCTTTAAGGACACTCGCAGGGCAGTGGCTTCAAAAGAAATTTTGATGGAGACCCACTGGCAGAACTACATTTTACATTGTGGCCCAGAAACTGTACAGTTTACAGTTTTAGATTTAGACACATAATTAACACAAAAGGGTCACAAAACAATACTGGACTTTGCTATGTGCCATGAGCCGTGATATTTTCGACCCTATTCTGTTATTTTGTTTCCTACTGTATTTTACTGCCCACCTGGCTGGTCGCCACTCACTAAATTGATTTCACCACTGTGACACCTAGTTTGAAAAACACGCAGAGGCTGCATGAGCTTTTATGTGCGTACTAACGCAAACTTTGGTTAATTAGACAAACGCAAGATGTACCTATGTCTTCTAAAAGAGGTGTGGTTTGCTACAAATATTGAAAACCAGTGAAACAAATGGATCACCACCAAAATCACTATGAATTCTGTCAATGAGTAAACGGATGTTAACAAGAGCCCATGGGCCAGAGAACTAGCATGGTGTCAAGAGATGAAACTACCTTAGAAAGGAAATGCTATAACCTGAGGACTGTATCCGATGGAACAGACACTAACTGATCTCTGTATCAGATGAAAATATTCTAACTTTTAAAGATGGAATTTACCGAGGAAACAACCATTATTCCGCTTAGTAGATAAAGTCCAGGCAGAAAAAAGAGAACAAAAAGATGGTAGACGGGCAGAAGAGGGAAGCCAGACACAGACACTGGGGAACACCCAGTTGACGGTGGTTGGGATGGCGTCTGTGTGCTTCCATTGGGAGGTGGAGGGGGGACGGCCCTGCATGTCTGCCGTCCTGTTGACAGGCACGCCCGGGTTGGAGGAGTTAACATTGGAGTCTGCAGATCCTAAAGTGAAATCTTAACAGCTATCCTACACCTCAGAGCCCGCTCGGTCTATCTCACCTGAAGCCACGATTCAGCACACTGACAGGAGAGGGTAAGATGCTCTGGCAATTTCCACTGGGATTAGATATGGCAACAGGTCAGCCAGAGTGGCCGAGACGGAGGAGGGGATTTTAGTCTTTGTGCAGGAATTCTGTGCTTGGTTTTGACTACCAGGCCCAGGGGGCTGGGCTCTCGAGGTCTGGAGCTACTAATGAACACACAGCAAAGGCAAAGATCCCACCGAGAGATGTCCCACAAGGCCCGCAGCAACCTCAAAGGCCAAGGGCAAGTGTGATGGGCCAAGGGACGCCTGCAGAGAACAGGAGCCCTGGGGGAGGGGTGCTATTCAGAGGCAAGTAGCACAGCAGAGGCTGTGGGAGCACAGCGGGAGGCCATGGGCCGTGAGGGAGACAGGCAGCGCCTCCTCGGACAGGAGAAGGTGGACCGAGCTCTTGCCTGGCACTGCTTGTCTGGCCCTTGGCAGCGGACGGCGTGGCTAGGGACAGCCTCTAGTGCTTCTTTATCTCTCTTGACGAATGTCAACACTATCCTTCTTTTTGGGTGTTCCACGTGGAGAGCGCGCAGACCACGCCTTTCCTTCTGCCAGAGCCACCTGTGACATACCTGCCCGAACACACGCACTCCCGACACACACGTGTCTGCTCAGAGATGTCCTGTGTCCTAAGCAGGACTTGAATAAACACATCTGTGAGGGAGCCAAGGACCCAGACACGGGGAAAGGTGACGCAATTTTCTGAAACTAAGCTCCACAAAACGTCTCCTGTAACATATCTTCTTCCCCCAAACTTTCTTAGGAAAAGGCACATGTTGACGAGACTTCACAGTAACTACAGAAAGTTCCAGCATCTGAGAGCACCAGGGAGGATGGTCACATCTTGGGTAGTAAACTGACGCGAGGAGCTCATGGGGGTGCGGCTCGGAGGCCCAGCACCTCCCGGATCCTGTACTGCTTTGCAAAAAGCCGACAGACGGGGGGGCAAAGCCCGGGGAGTTTTCTGTGGATTAGCAAAATACGGTGACCCCGGACCGAAAGCAAGCAGACAGAGGAAGTCAGGCCGAGACTTACTTGGCAGTAATTTCTTCATCATATTTGGTTTTCAGGTCAAATAATTCTGTTCGGGTTTTTTCCAGGGCTGAAAGGCAGAGGACACAAAACGGTCACGTAAGATGCCAGTTGTCCAAATAAAACTAAAGAAGCAAAAGTATACAAGCAATATAGTCTCATCCAAGGGGTCGAAGGTTACGGAAGCACACGGAACTCCCGAAAATCCCCCTTCTCTTCCGCCTCGTCCACGCGCCTCCTCGGAGAGAACGCCGGGTACTGCTGGGTGTGCAGATTCTCTGCTTTTACGTGTATTTTATTGCTCAAGAAATATTTCCATACATAACTGCATATATAGATAGATATTTTCACCTCCACGTAAATCGGATGATACAAATATATTCTGAGACTTGCTCTTTTCCTTTAGTGGAATGGCAAGAAAACCTCTCCAGGGCAGGACGCACGCTGTGACAATTATGAGCAAGCTCTCGTACGGACCTTGCCAAATGCCAGGCACCTCAGGACCTGCTTCGAAGCGAAGGCTCTGGGGCACGGAGCTTGGATGCTCCAAAACGGGCCACTCCCACCCTAGCCGGCCCCGCCCAGAGGCAGTTTACATGCCCATCAATACCAAGAGTGGGGCTACCTGCCGCTGGGCTCACCAGCACTGCATAGTATCCATTTAAAAACATTCTTTTGACAGTCTGATGGGCAGAACGATCTTTTCTTGATTTAATCAGCATCTCCCCGCCTGTGAAGAGCTGTTAAAATTTATTTTTAAGTATGTGTACGGGACGCATGCATCTCTTCTGCAAACTGCCCGTTTGCATTGCTAGCTCCCCATTCTAGTGGACTGTTTCTCTCTCTTTATTGATGTGTTACTGGTTTTTAGGAGGCCTCTAGATTGGGGCGGGGGTATTATTCATGTGTCTGTAAATGTGCTGTGACTACATTCTCACACTCGGTCATGTGGTTTTCACCTGGGACTCTGAGATCGTCCGATGTTTCCCCACCCCCTTAAATTTGATATATCACGCGGTTCCCCTTTCAGGAAAAAAAAACGAAAATAGACGAAGAAGAGAAAAGAAGCATAAAAAAACGATAAAAGCTGTAGCACAGCCTTTTTGTGTTGTCTTAAATTTTAAAGGTCTGCCATGACTGTTCTTAACTGCACTTAGGGTGGAAATAAGTGGTGGTTGTTTTTTTTCTTCCTATTATTGTTCCAAATGAAATGTCAGTCCCTGACGGTTTGGTGATTTAGATGTGTTTGTTGGAAAAGGCGCAGGAAAGAAAGAAGGGCTTGTGTAAAGATGAAAAAGGAATGCAGATCCTGCTTCCGACACTAACAACTCAGGGCGGGAGGCTAATGGAGTCCAGGCGGAGGGGCTGGGGGCTCTGAGGAGTCACTCCTTCAGGGCAGCCGGTCAGAGGGGGTCTTGGGGCGGAGGGAACCGGAAGACACCCAGAGTCCCCCCCACTTCGGCCTTCCCTGGATGGCCTGTTTCGGGATGATGGGTAGCACACCTGTCTGCAGAGTCTGGACTTTGTGCTCTGCTTCCTCCAACTTTGAGGTGGTGGACATCTGTGTCTCCTGCAGCTTTCTGGAAAGGAAGAGAATAAAGCCAAGCTGGTCATCTTGTTTCCCAGTGTGCACGTCTCCTGTGCCCTGCAGCTCGGTGACCAGCAGCCGGCAGTAGGCACACAACCGGTTACCGCGGCGAGCGCTCCCTGATCTCGGGCACCCCGACTCTGCACCCGGGTCCGCCCGCATGTGTGCTGACTGACGCAGCCCGCTTTCTTAAATGTAACTTGTTCTTCGAATGCCAGATATTTAAGAGAAAAAAAAATCCCATCATCACGAACTCATTGTTTTCTGAAGTTACCCAAGAAGAATGATACATTTACATTTTGCTGACACAATGAAGGAATTTGTTGGGATAAAGGATGTGCTAATAGATGTGACAGCTGTTCCCTGTCTGTCACAATGGCACACAGATGTGACCGCAATACCTAATGGGTGGTTCTCAATGTCTGAACCCAACATCCCCAGATTTACGTTTCCCCCGATCTCCAAATGAATTCCCTGGTCAATAAATAGCATTCCTTCCTCCTCATCTGCAGAGGGGATCTAAAAATAAGTTTATTATTTTTACATCTTATGAATAGAACACATACTCTCATACTCACAAACTTGGGATATAGAAACGTAGAAATGATACCATTAAAAAAAAATCACCCCGATTTCCATTACCTATATAAAAAGCTTGCTCATGTTTTTGCATATTCTAATGAGAAAACTAATAGAGGCTCCAAGTTAAAAAGAACACACGCACGAATACTGAAAAGCCCACGTAATGTACGAGAGTGTCACACACTCCCCGCCCCTTCGACTATGAAGCACACAGACCCTTCTCACTCTTCTCTCCACACTCTGGAAACGTTCTTCCTCATTCTTATTAAACAACGTAACCAGCCTCTGTGGACACTTAGCTTGTTTATTGCCTCTTTCTTTAAAAATTTTTTTTTAACTTTTATTTATTTTTGAGAGACAGAGAGAGGCCGAGCATGAGCGGGGGAGGGGCAACATCACCTCTTTCTACTAAACAGTTCGGCAGTGATCGTTATGTAGATATCGCTGTATAATTTGGAGACGGAATCCGTTGGATGAAATGCTAATGGAGGATGTGTACGGTCAGGGTACATGCAGTGTACTCTTGTTGCTGTTCTAATACTAGGAAACTTCCTCTCCCGCCCCAAAAACTCACTCGGACTCTTGCCAACACTACATGTTTGTTTTCCTGTGCCAACACTGGATGAAAGGAAACCTAATTTTCCTGCTGAGTAAAGCCGAGCATTTCTCTTTGTATGAACTATCTGTGCATCTCCTTGGTCCACTTTGTAGCGCTCATTTTCCCCTATTAATTTGTAAGAGCTCTTTTGAGGTGGAAAAATTTCTTCCTGGCTTTTTGATGCTTTTAAAATGTTTATTGTAGGGGCGCCTGGGTGGCTCAGTTGGTTAAGCGTCCGACTTCGGCTCCGGTCATGATCTCATGGTTCATGAGTTTGAGCCCCGCGTCGGGCTCTCTGCTGTCAGCATGGAGCCTGGAGCCTGCTTCGGATTCTGTGCCTCCCTCTCTCTCTGCCCTTCCCCTGCTCTTGCTCTCTCTCTCAAAAATAAGCAAACATTAAAAGAAAATGTTTATTATTTATTTTTTTAGAAGATTGGTTTTCAATTAGGATTGGAAATACCTACTTCAAAATTATTACAAACAAAATACTTGCCTAAGTTTTCTTCCAGTATGTGCATGATTTAATGATTAATATTTGAACCTGAGATCCATTTCAATTTCTTGGTTGTAAAGAACAAGATAAAAAACATCTAGCCTTATCCTCCATCCCGAGTGGTCAGCCCGTCATTTGCATCTTTAAATATAATTAATCCTTTTACTTAGTTTGAAAAGCCAACTTAAAAATATCAAATTCCCAGGTGAATTTACTTCCATAATTTTCCAACTTTGCTCTGTGCAGCTGTGGTCACATGCCATGTGATTCTGTATCATGTATTTTTCACTCCGTATCACAGTGGATTCATCTGTGCTTCTGGCCTTATTGCAAATTCTACAGAACTGTTACTTTAAGGGCTGCATACTGTTCCAGTTGGCAGAGGGCAATTTGATTGCCTGCACCCCGCCCCAACCCCCCAGTAGCAGTAACATGGTGAGGAATAGCTTTGGGCATAAAGTGCTCTCCAAGGAAGCACATTTAGGCTAGGTCAAAAGTCTGCTTATCTTGGGGCACCTGGGTGGCTCAGTGGGTTAAGTGTCTGACTCTTAATTCTGGCTTAGGCCATGATCTCATGGTTTGTGAGTTCAAGCCCCGTATCTGGCCCCATGTCAAGCTCTGCGTTGACAGTATGGAGCCTGCTTAGGATTTTCTCTCTCTTCCTCTCTCTCTGCCCCTTCCTTGCTGGTGTTCTCTCTAAAAAATAAATAAATGAACCTACAAAAAAAGAGTCTGTTCATCTTTCAGAGCTTGGACTCTCAGCATGGCTCACTTTTTTCCTGGGGGGACAGCACCCGGTCCTGCTCTCCCAGGCCCTGAGGGACTGGCCTTGGTCCTGCAGCTGGGACTCTGAGAGGTGACACAGAATCACACAGGGAGGCCGGGGCTGGAGTGGTGGGTTGGGGTCTGGTCCCACCTCTGGGTGACTCGCCAGGACAGTGGGGGCAGAGCCCTAATCTGAAGCCTAGTTTCTCGATCTGGAAAATGAGACCATTCCCTCTTGAGGAATGTTCTGGGCACTCAGGGAGACAATGTCCCGGGAAGGTGTGGGAAACACTGAGTAGGCACTGGCTGAGTGAATTGGGCCTTCTTAGTTTTCGCTGGGTTTTACAAGAAACCTAACTTGCATTAAACTGTCCTAAAAGTAGTAAACTCCCTGGTTGTTTGTGGGAAAGTTCTGGACGAGGTAGGCCAGCAGAAATCCAACACCCACAGCAGACAGATGATGCACTAACAGATTTTACTGGGATCAGCTGCTCAACAGATGAAGTACTGTGCGGTAAAGAAAAGGAGGCAGAAAAGCCAAAAAACCCAACCCCAAACAAAACCCCCGAGCTTTGGGAGTGATGTTAAATATCCAAATTCATTTCCGAAGGTGTCGAGAGCTGAGCCTGCGTCCAGGGCTTCCTAGAGAGGGGGGGCGGTCATGTCCTCTCATGTCACATGCTTTGTGCTCAACCCCCGGCCCCACGTGGCCCCAACAGACATACTCTGGCCCCGTGACTACCTGACGCCATCCACCTGTGGGGAAAGACCAATGCATGTCACTCAGGGCAATCTGACAGATTAGAGTAAGGGACGCCTTTATTCTGCAAACAGAATTCTGCCAAGAGCCCTGCAGAACTGGACTGGTCTCTCAGGCCCCTCTTAAACACTCCCGGCAAAGTGGGGGCACTTGCGTGGTTCCATCAGTTGAGTGTCTGACTCTTGATTCTGGTTCAGCTCGTGATCTCACAGTTTGTGAGTTTGAGCCCCGCGTCAGGCTCTGTGCTGACAGTGTGAAGTCTGCCTGGGATTCTTTCCCTCCCTCTCTTTCTCTGTCCCTCCCATGTGCTCATTCTTTCTCTCAAAATAAATAAACAAACTTAAAAAAAAAAATAGATACTTCTTACAATGTGAACTTGGGAGGCAAAATGGCAAGTCAAGTGCGGGCAGACCCCGCCAGACACTCACCTCTCCTTTTCTGCAAAATCATTTTGTAACTTTTGTTCCTTTTCGAGAGCTATAGTCTCTGCTTGGTTCTTCAGAGTCTGTTCATATTCTCGGATTTTTTCTTTAAGTGCTTTTATCGTAACCTCTGCAGAAAGGGGAAAACACGGCGGTGACACAGGAGCACAATTCCACGCGGCCACACACACGGGGCTTTTATAACCTGGTAGGATCGCTGTGTTTTAAACTCGGGCTCCTCAACCCAGACATAAAATCAATGGTTACGAGTCCCTTCGGAGACCTTTTACTCCCTAAATGTTAAATTGAACTTTAAACATTTGGGCTGAGGAGGATCAATGGATTTTGCTCGGAAGAAGAGCTATGGTTTCTCCAATACGACTTAAAAAAAAAAAAAAAAAAAGAGTGGGGAAAATCAATGGTAACATAGAATATCATCTTATTGATGAGCTTTAAATTAGTCCTCTTCCGAGGGAAGATTAATAATGTTTTTGTGCAGTTTGAGTACTTTCTCACAAAGAAAACAGTTCATAATTGTGCGTGTGTTTTGGAAAAAGTGGATTTAGCCCAAATCCAGCGGTCCGCAGACCTCCCCAGCCGTGGGCTTGGCGGGGATGGAACACGCCGCGAGCCGGGTGGACGCAGCGCGCACCTTCTCCACGGGGAGGGACGCACCTGCAGCCTGGGTGCCCAGGGCACCCCCCGCCCAGGCCGGAATCCAGCGGATGGGGGCTGTGTGTGCAGGGCATGTGGTACGGGACCAGGGGAGGGGTACATCTGAGGGAGAGTGAGTGCCAGGCACAGGGCAGGCAGGGCTGGGCAATGGAGGAGCCCTGGGGCGCCCAGTGCTTGGGACACAGGGCCGTCCAGGGGCAGGGCCGTCCCTAGAAAGTCCAGCACCCCCCTCACCCCGAGTGAAGGTTTACAGCCCTCGCTTTAATTACCCAAAATGGAAAGGCCAGAGCAGATGTGATGAACAGGGCAGGGTCCTGCCTCATACCCTAGGCTGGCTCAAGGGTAGGACCGCACCCCCCACAGGCCCCCCCATATCACCCTCTGTGCCAGACAGTCTCCGGCAGGGCCCTGTGGCTCCGGCTCCGAGGACAACAGAGCTTTTGGGGACACCGCACCTGCCAGGCGTGGATCACCTCGTAGAAAGCCAGGCTGAGGAAGGGCCAAGGAAGGGCCAAGGCACAAATGGCTGGAGGAGCCCAGGCAGCCTGCCGGGGGGAGGCTTGGGTAGGGCTGTGATGACAACACTGGAGGCCTAGGCTGCGGGGCTAGCTGCCAGGTCTCTGCCCAAGTGAGAGGGGCCCCTGGCCGCGCAGGCTGCTGCCCACACATCCACGTTCACTCCCTGTGTGGCACGGCCGTGCCCGCCGAGGCAGGAGCACACCGCTGGGCGGTCAGCACCCGTGGGCCTGGTGGAGAGGAGCAAATGGCTCTTTTGTTAAGAGAAGCGATTGGCCCTTTTCATTAAGCGGAACCCAATGGGTTCTCCTTAGAGGGAAAGAGAGGAAATTAAAACCAATGACCCCGTCAGGGCATCTGAAAGAAGAAAGAGGGGAGGCTTTCTGCCTTCGGGGCGGGCTGCTTGGGGCCTGAAAGAAATGCTCTGTGAGCCTAGTGGCTAGTGACCACGTCACTGTCGAGCCTCAGTGACAGGGATGAAGCTGGGCAGGAGGGAACACTTCCCGAGCGGGCACCGAGACACGTCAACTCTGCAAACACATGCACGTTCTTTTAAGTCAATGACCTCTGTGACTGTGGGGACGTCCAGCACGTCTGCCTTTCACAACTGGTTGGAAAGACCTCTGAGCTCCCTCCAATGCAGTTTCTCAGCATGACACAGCTCTGCTCCTTCCAGAGGACTCTGGGGCACTAGCTGGGAGCTCCCACTCTGTCTGAGGGGGTCTCTTTGCCATCCCCACCCTGGGTAGGCTGCTTGCTGGCCGACCGATGCCAAGCCAGGGGCCAGCTTGTCCTGGAGCCCCCAGGGCCGCTCTGGGTCCAGGTTGTTCCCCTGGGGGGGTCCCAGCAGGATCCCCTACATGTGAGCTCATGAAGAGAAAGCACAGCCTGGCAGAAAGAGTTCCAGCACGTGACAGAGACGCCTTTCCGGCAGCTTTCTCGGCCTATACCACGGTGGCGGTGACGAAAACAATTAGTGTATATGCCACCTTTCCAAACAGGAATCACTCGATACTGGGAAGTAAAGAGAGTAAGTCGATATTTTTCTGGAGGTTGGGAAAATCAGTAAAGATATTAATAAATAAAGAAAGGGAGGGAGTGGGAATTTCTAGAAAAAACAACCATGTGCAAAAAGAGTCTTGGATATTTGCTGAGTGTCAGGATAAGCGCTGAATACCTCCCCAGCCCCCCATGTAGGCCCACCCCAATTCTAAACGGTTAGGATGCAAAAGGAGGATCTGCACGAGGTGAGATCACGCGATCACTTGCTCAGGGGTACGCAGTGGCATCGAAGGGTCTCAAACCATGTCTGTCTGCCTCTGGAGCCTTTGTTCTTAAGTTATTACATTTAAAAAAGCCCAAGCCCATCAGTGGCACCTGGGTGGCTCACTCGGTTAAGCATCTGACTTTGGCTCAGGTCATAATCTCGTGGTTTGTGATTTCGAGCCCCGCATCAGGCTCTGTCTTGACAGCTCAGAGCCTGAAACCTGTTTTGGATTCTATGGCTCCCTCTCTCTCTGCCCCTCCCCCACTCAGGCTCTCTCTCTCCATCTCTCAAAGATAAATAAACATTAAAAAAAATTTTTTTAATTAAAAAAAAAAAGCCCATCAGAAGGGTGCGTGGGTGGCTCAGTCAGTTAAGCGTCTGACTTTGGCTCAGGTCATGATCTTGCAGTCCGTGAGTTTGAGCCCTGCGCTGACAGTTCAGAGCCTGGAGCCTGCTTCAGATTCTGTGTCTCTCTCCCTCTCTGCCCCTCCCCTGCTCATACTCTGTCTCTCTCAAAAATAAACTTTAAAAATTTTTTTAAACGAAAAAGCCCATCAGATGAGGCCCCTGGGGAGGAGGACAGCCTGCACTCAGTTAGTTCTTCGCTGGGCAGCTGGCTACTGGGGTGCTGACAGAGCCGCGTAGTGGGGGAAGGAGGCCACGCAGAGCCCTGGGTTCCCCTGCACGTCCACCCACGAAATGAAATCTAACTACAGTAAACACACAGAGCGGCCTGTCCAAATGAGATGCCAGGGGTCACAGGAGGGAAAGAAGCAGCACCCTCCTTTTGGGTAGTGTGGCACCGATACCCGCATGTATGCATTTTCAGGTTCCCTCTCACCTGAGTCGGGGAGGGGGGGTGGGCATCACCTTCTCGCCTCCGGATCCCAGCCCCCTCAGCCCAACAGCTCCCTCTCAAGCGGGACGAAGCTGTCTGGACGCACCCCCCCGGGCTCACTGTGCCCTGTGAACTGGATGGAGGTGGGGCCTCAGCTCTCCTGGGCCCCCCTCTCCACCAAGGAAGGGGGAAGCCTCAGCACTGCCCCTTCGAAGCCTGTCTCCAGTGGTCTCAGGGCCCAAGGACACTTCAAGGACTCTCAACAAGTACTCCTGCGTCCAGCCCCTGGGGCGTATGAGACGTAAGGCCTCCAAGTCACCCACCAAGCACCTGCTCCTTCGTCGTCCGCACCCCCGGAAAACGCACAAACAAGCAGGCGGACTTTTCGGTGAGCTGGCAGAGGGGCCGGAAGGAGCTGGGTTGGGGCTTGGAGATGAGGAGGCCGGCAGGTTCCAGAATCTGCGAGCATCTGGAGTTTAGGTGCGGGGGTGGGGGTGGGGGGGGGCTTCTTTGTTCTTCCCCGGCAGGAAAAGCCGGCACCTTGTGCCCCCTCTGCCTGGGCCAGTGGCCGGGCAGCCATAGAACGAGGCTGTTTTCTGTCATTAACCTCGTAACAAACGGGCGCCGCTGACAAGGGGACGGTGGTGCTCAAGCACGCGGCCTTGAAGGATGCGCCTGGAGCCTTCCTGTCCCTTCCTGTCCCAGCAGCCATCACTACCTGACTTGCCGGATGGGGCCCTTTGATCACAGGCTGGCTCCCTGACAGGTGTCGCCTGCGGGCAACACGGCAGCCTTTTGAAAGGCGGATTCTATCACAGGATGATCCAGGAAGAATGTTAAAGAATCCTGGCCGGTCCAGCCTACAATCACACATAGTTATGGCTCAGAGAAAAAGTTCTACCTCCAAACAGCTAAGCATCGTCGTTCTCTCTCTCTCTAAGGACACCGACGCTGACCCCACCCTGCCTTCCTGTGAGCCCGCTGCGAGCCCCTCCCAGCAGTGTGGGGAGGGCAGTTAGCAGCAGGGAAAAAGGAGAGAGAAGACAGAGCAGAGCGCACAGTGTCTCTCCCACCCACCTTGGTTTTTCACTTCAGCGAATTCCTTGTTGTATTCTTCCAGAGTTTCCCGAAGTTTCTGGTTCTCTGTTTCGATGTCGTGCAGACGCTGCACTTTGAGCTGGAGCTGCTGCCCAAGGTCCAGAGCCGGCACGGGATCTGCAGGAGAGGACATCGCGAGTCACCTCCACTCTGGACGCAGACGAGCCACTTTCACGGTCACACGGAGGCTCAGGGCAGGCCCCCCAGGGTGCCCGGGGAGCCGGCCTTCCCCGCTGGCCTCCCCCACCGGCTTCCCTGTGGCTGCCGCTGCAAGCCAACCTGGCACCCATAGCTGCACCTGCAGGATGGACGGTGTGCAGGGAGGCGCCCTAAGCCTCAAGTTTCCAACAATTCTTCCGAAGTTGGAAGGAACACCTGATACTCTGACAGCGTCTTGCCGTCACAAGGTACCCCGATGGACATTTTCTCACTTGAGCCGCCCAGCAATCGTGGGAAGCGGATGTGTGGGCCAAAGCTCCGGCAAGTGCGGTGACTTGCCAGAGCGTTCCTGGCTAGGTAGCGGGCAGAAAGAACTCGAACCGAGTCTGTTAATTCCGCGTGACTATTCTTCCAGTGAAGAAGGTGCCCTGACTGAGGGTAGGGCATCGACGCGAGCTCCATACAAGGCCACCATACAAGGCCACCCCGTACAGGGCAGGATGGCTCCCTCACCGTCCTCCTTTAGCAGGGAAGGGTGCCCCTGAGGGGGTGGTAGGCTTAGCACGTGGTGACCTGGCCTAGTGTGAGCCTGCCCAGGCCAGCAGGCAGGGGAGGGAACACTGCACTCCTGATCATAGCAGGGACGGAGGAGTCGGCCCCGGGGCTGGTTACGTGAGGTCCCGTGGCCAATCTGATGTACTATCTGCCCTCAGATTTACTTACCAAAAAAAAAAAAATGGATTTTAACCTAAAATTAGAGACTGTAGACACACGGAATTGAAAATATGGACTCTTTGACTTTATCATTAATTCAGCCCAAAATGGAGAGGCCTGAAATGTTCTGGCGTCGCTCGGATCTTGTTTTTCCTTCTGCCAGAAAGGCATGTCTGGCCCACCTGCTCCTGGGCACCAACAAGCCACTCCGCCCCAGCGTTCTGGGCCCGGCAGAGAGGGGTATCTAAGTCCGCTGGGCTTAGAGGAGATTATTGAAGATATTTCTGGTACGGACGCCAGCATCACTTGTGAGGTGGCTGCGAAGATTTAGTCTCTGGGTGAGGAATGCTAAACACCAAGCCCGGCGGATCCACGGGGGTATATACTCAAGAGCTCTCTGAATTTTCAAATACCAGAGTCATTAATTTTTCAGACCACCCTCAGTTCCTGGAAGCGAGGACGGATCTCCCGTGCCTCAGTCGGCCAGTCCGCCGGGAGCCAGGAGCTCCGTGAGAAGCCAACGTCTCCGCAGAGTTTACAAAAGGCAGGCTCTGGGCTCCGTCCGGCGCAGCAGTGGGCCTGCGCGTGGGGCTCAGCACAGCACGGTCTGCCCCGTGACGGCCCTGGCCGCTGGGCATTTATTCCGTGTGTATATACAGTTTATGACTACATCACTTTCTCATTTGTGGCTTTTCATTCTTATTTTACTCAGCATTAAAATATTTACATTAAATTAGATTTCAAAAGCTATTTTGGGGAGAGGTTCCTTCGAAGTAGGGGTAGTAATAACACTTGGGATTGAATTCCTCAGAACATTCCAGGTGCGGTTTTTTGGTTGTGTTTGTTCATTTCGGTGTCTTTCTAGGGTTCCCTCCTATGCGCCACGCACTCCCCCACCCTCTGCCTTTTTCATCCTTCTCCCTATGGCCACTGGCCTGCGGGAAACAAGCCCAGGGCCCAGGGCCACCTTCATATACAACTACAACATGAACTTGACACCGAGGTCAGAGAAGGATTGAGGAGAAGGAGAACCGTTGCACTTGGACAAAATTCTATTAACGTTCGCACATGTAGGCTTCGCGGCACAACTGCCGGTACAAATTATATTTTTGGAGAAGCCACGCTAGCAGACTGCCCTCTCCTTCCCTAAAATCTCTCTCGACAGCTTTTCTAGCCCATTCCTTTTAAAAGGCCAGGGCCCACTGTGTCTGCTTCGAATAGGAAATAGCTTCCCTCGTTCGACTGAGCGAGGAACTCAGTGACATATAAAAATAACGTGCACATTATCAAGTGCATGGTAACTAGACCTTTAGACGAATTTTCAAAGCCTTCGATTGTAAATGAAAATTCTGACAATCTCATAATTATTCATTAGGCATGTATATTTAATTTAACACTATTAAAGGTTAATGCCTAAGTAGCAAAACTGGTCACAGAATAAAGAATGAACTGAATGTTCCACCATCCCTGAGCATTAAGCTTCAAACTTTACTACAGTACAGTTGGATTACTACATGCCTACAGCATTTGAATATTGTTTTGGATTATGTAAAAGGCGTTGCTAGAGTACCTCCTAGGCTTAATTTTTATTACTTGTATTAAAGGAACAGCTAATTGCCACATGACAATATAATGACTCTAGCATGTTTGGGCTAGAGACCAAAACAATGAATCTCGGCATGCCAAACCCCAACCTGCATGTTAATCTAGGGGAAATCATGGCTTTTTGTCTTGTTAATGACTCCCGATGCCATTAAACCCCACACAAGTATGGTTGGGTCTCATTCTGAACGTCATAAGCCTCCAACCTCAGCAGCTCAATTAGGGAGGTGTCTGGGGGAGGCTAGAGCACACACCCAAGCGAGGGACAGGAACGCACAAAATCCTGCAACCCCGCTGCCGGGCCTCGTCCAACCCAACCCGCTTTATGGTCGCAGTTCCGTCCACCCAGAGGGACAAAAACTTGCAAAGCGTTGTACAGCCATCCGACAGTTAATTCCTAAAACACTCTTGGAGGCATCGCATAGCTCATTATGCAACCCAGGGCTCAGCACAGAATTACGACCAACAGCAACAACACCAGGACCCGTATTTATTCGGCATCTGCTCCTGAGTACATGTAACAGGACCTCATTAATTCTAGCCATCACAGTCGGAGGGGCGAGGGGGCACTGGCATCCCACCCGGGGCCAGGGGGAGGATAGACACTGGCGAGGCAAACAGGCGCGCACAATTCTAATTAAGATTTCTGCTTCCTGAAGCACCAGTCACCTAAATTATACTGTCTTTTCAAGTACTAATTTAACAAGTACTTCCTACGCGTCTATCTGCTCCGGGCCTTGCCCGGGTGACGCACGGGGCCGGACATTCAGCTGAATCAGCCGGGACCAAGCCTCACAGTAGAGAAAACCCCAGTTCACGAATGACGAAGGGAAAGCGAGTATGGCCACGCTGAAGGGAGACCACTCCCAGATGGAGACACTGGCAAAGGTAAACGTTCTTTAAATGTATTTAAAGAGGAGGCAGAATTTAGACCCGTGGAGACGGCGGTGCACTTAGTCCTTGTGGAAGACGCAGCAAGGGGAAGATCAAGGAGCAGGAAAGTGCCAGCATGGCCCAAGGAACACTTCAGTCTCACTGCCGGTGCCCACGTACGTTCTATGACGTCAGCAATGTTCTAGGTGCTGGGGGGGTGGGAAGAACACAGTGGCGAAAAGGCAAAATCCTGATTCTCAAGGCTTGACAATCTACTGCAGCGAAGAAAACCAACAAAAAAGCAAAACTAAACAAAACAGAATACTTTCAAGTACTGCCATGCAGGAGTAAGAGAGGAAATGGGGTATGGGAACAGGGAACGGGTCCTGGAGACAGATGGACAGGGAAGGCCTCTTGGAAGAGGTGACGCCAAGATTAAGATCTGTGTGACAAAGGGGAGAGACTGAATCCTCTTGGCAGAAGGAAGGGCAGTGCAAAGGCCCAGAGGCGGGTGTGAGTGTGGCATATTCAAGGCACAGAGGGAAGCCGGTTAGGCTGTAATGAAGGGGAGGGAGAAAAACGAGGGCCATGTCGTCAGCGAGGCCTGTGCTCAAGGACCTAAAGAAGAACGCAAACAGTGAAGGGGAGACATAGAAGATATAAAGAAGAATTATTGAATTCTGGAGTTGAAAATACCACGTTGGAAATGCCCCCCGGTGCGGTAGGTAGCACGTTCTTCTCTTAAAAATACAACGTCTGAACCAAGTCTGTATTCAAGTCTACTCCTGATGGGAAAACACACCAGAAAAGAGGCTTCTTGCGAGGTGAGCCACTGGGGCAGGAGAAAACTGCAGGACGCTGAACCGAAAACAGTTTTGTTGGTTTAGTGGCAAAGTGTTTAACAGTTTTGCGCTTAAAGACGAGTTATACACTTTTGTTTTGCAAAGCGAAGTGTTCCAAATTAGCTGCCCTGCTCTCTGACGGCAGATGGCTATCAGTAATTGCTGCCTGAGAGACATTTCTGGAAGAGCAAACGCATCAACTCTGTCTTCGTAGTAGATGTGATGGTTTAATACTTAGTGGGGACAAAACCCACTTCTTGAAAGACGCTCATGCTATAGCAACAGCATTTTAAAAACATGTATTTGGAAACACTCCCATCATTGTCTAAACTTATTCAGCAGCACCTGGTGGCTCAGTTGGTTAAGCATCTGACTTTAGCTCAGGTTATGACCTCACAACTCATGGGTTCGAACCCCGCGTCGGGCTCTGCACTGACAGCTCAGAGCTTGGATCCTGCTTTGGATTCTGTGTCTCTGTCTCTCTCTGCCCCTCCCCCTGCTCATGCTCTGTCTCTCTCTCTCTCTCTCTCAAAAATAAATAAACATTAAAATAAAAAAACTTATGGGCAAAGACAACATCCTTTACAAAAATGTCTTAACCACTAAAAATTACTGCAAAAATGCAAAGAGGCAGGATAACATGAGGGGAGGGATCAGCTAATAAAGACAGAACCAGAAATGACAAGAGATAATGGGATTTGCTGACAAAGACTAAAACAGTTATTATAAGTCTGCTTGAGGATTTAAAGTAAAACAGGAACACAATAAGGAGAGAAATGGAAGATACAAAGAGAATCAAATGGAATTCTAGAGCTTGAAATACAATGTTGGAAATGAAAAATTAAATTCCCTACACTGGCTTAACACCAGATTAGATACTGCAAAAGAAAAAAGATTAATAAATTCAAAGACAAGATCATAGAAACTGTCTGAACAGAAACGTGAAGAAAAAACTGAAAAAAAAAAAAAAAAGTTACTAAAACCTCAGCAACCTGCAGAACGGCATCAGGCAATCTAGCATCCCTGTCCCGGAGAGGAGCAGGGGGCGTGTTTGAAGAAACACTGGTGAAACCTTCCAAATTTGGTAACGGCTATAAACTAAAACTCCAAGAAACTACAAACATGATAAACATGGAACACCAATAAGCATGATCAAACTGGTGGAAAGGAGAATCAAAAGACAAAGAAAAGCCAGAGAAAAGACTCATCCTATACAGGGGGAAAAAGTAAGACTAACTGGAGATCTCCCGTCAGAAATAAAGTGAGTCAGTCCTGAGGAAAACAAAACCAAACCCAACCCAAAATTGCCAACATACAGTTTATACCCAACAAAAATATCTTTCAGAAATGTACAGTAGAGGCCCCCCCCCCATTTTTAGATGAACAAAAGCTGACAGAATTCACTGTCAGTGTGTTTACACCATAAGAAAAATGAAAGAAGATGGTGCCGGATGGAAACCCGGATGTGCACAAAGGAATAAACAACACCAGAAATGATAAATATATAGGTGAAAGTAAAATACTACTTTTCTCATTTTAAATTTCCTGAAAAGACTATTTAAAAGCAAAAACAGTAGTGCTCACTTTGGCAGCATATGGAATGATACAGAGAAGATAGCATGGCCCCTAGGCAAGGATGACACACAATTCATGAATGTTCCATATTTTTTTAATGTGGAAAAAAAGCAAAAATAGTAATACCATATTATAGGATTATAACAGATAAACAAGTAAAATGAATAGTGATACACAAAGGACTGATGAGAGAAAATAAGTGTACTAGAGGATTCTTACATTGCATGTAAAGTAGTATAATATTACTTGAAGGTATAGTGTAATAAATTAAAGATGCTGACTGTAAACCCTAAGTAATCACTAAGAAAACAAGACAGAGTTATAGCTAATAAGACAATTGGGGAGATAAAATAAGATTATAAAAATAATCAAATGAAAGTAGGAAAATATAACAAAAACAGGTAACACAACAAGTAGAAAACAAACAGTGAGATGGAAGATTTAAACCCAACTTTACCCATGATTGCCAAATGTAAAAGATCTAACATTCTATTTAAAAAGAAAATTACTGAACTAGATAATAAAGGAAGGCATAACTTTACAAGAAATGCAACTTAAACATCATAACAAAAATAGGTTAATAGGAAAAAAACAGGAAAAAATATAACATGAAAACACTAATTAAAAGAAAACTGGAGTGCCTACATTAAAATAAAAAGAAACTTTAGGACATGAAATATTACTAGGGATAAAGAAAATCACTGTACCACTTAAAAGAACCAAATCATTGACAAGCTATGAGAATCCTAAAGATATATACACCCAAAAAAAAACCAAAGCTTCAAAAACATGAATCAAGAACTGAAAGGAGAAAAAAAAATTCCATAATAATGAGGGTTTCAAAACTCTGTTCTCACTAACAGGACAACTAGATATAAAATCAGTCTGGATATAAAAGGCTTGGACAACACCATCAACCAACCTGACCTGATTGCCATTTATAGAACACTCCACTCAGAAACGACAGAATATGCCTTCTCTTCAAGTGCACACACTCATAAGGAGAAAACATATACTAAATTATAAAACAAGTCTTGATAAATTCAAAGGAACAGAAAAATCATACAATGCATGTCTTGTAACCACAATGGAATAAATCAATGACCTAACCCCCACTCTTACTTTATGAAACCTAATAAGGAAGAGTGAATAAAACACAAACTAAGTAGAAATTAGTAAATAATAAGAACAGAGAGTAATAAAACTTAAATGAGGTGTAGGTGAGGAGAGAAAAAGCAAGGCAAAGAAAAGCTGGTTGTTAAAATAATCACTACAACTGATAAGCCTCTAGCCAGAATGATCAAAGGGTAAAAAGAGGGAATCCACAAATTCACTAAGATCAGGAATGAAAAAGGGGGCATCACTACACATCCTACAGATATTTGAAAGATAACAAAATATTATGAACACCAATACACAGCAAAATATTATGCCAATAAATTGGATAATTTACATGAAATGGATCATTCCTTGGAAAATTACCAAAAACTGACCCAAGTGGAAATAAAAAATCTTAACAGCCATATAAATGTTAAAGAAGTTAAATTTGTAATGAAAAACCTTGCACCAAAGAAAACCCAAGGCCCTGACAGATCTACTGGTGAACTAGAGAAGTTTTAGGGAAGAATAATAGATATCTTCACAGACTCTTTCAGCAAACAGGGGAAGAGGCAGCACTTCTCAATTCATCATATAAGACCAGCTTTATCTTGATACCAAAACTCAATAAAGAGTTTAAAAGGAAAAACAAAAAGAAGACCAAGAAGCAAAAAACTAGAGTCCTATATTCCTTATGAGTTTAAATGCGAATGTCCTTAATAAAATAGCAAACTGAATCCAGCAAATTCTAAAAAGCATAATACATCATAACCAAGTTAAGATTTATCCTAGGAATATTAGGCTGATTAACATTAGACAATCAATCAAATGATTTCACCATATTAAGACAACAAAAGGAGAAAAATCATATGATCATCTCAATAGATGGAGGAAAAAAATCCGACAAAATTCAATATTCACTCATGATAAAAGCTCTCAGCAAACTAGGAATAGAAGGGCATTTTCTCAACCTTATAAAGAAAGTCTACAAAAAAAGCTCACAGTTAATATTATACTTAATGGTGAAAGACTGAATGCATTTCCATAAAGTTGGGACCAATGCAATGTGTCTGCTTTCTCCACTTCTATTCACTGTCATACCTGAGGTTCTAGCCAGTACAAAAAAAAAAGGCAAGAAAGAGAAATATTTGACATTACAGATTGGAAACCAATGTGCATACAGAAAACTTCAGTTAACACTGTCAACCAGTTTGACTTGACTGGTATTTACAGAACACGTCATCCAACAACTACAAGCACAAAATCTTTTCAAGAGCATGAGAACATTCCAGATGGAAAATCCGAAGAAATCTACAAAAAAACTTCCAGAGTTTGAAAAGGCCACAAACACAGTATTATTATATAAAAATTAACTGCATTTCTTTTTTTTAATGTTTATTTATTTCTGAGATACAGAGATTGAGTAGGGGGAGGAATACGGGGCGGGGGGAGGGAGGGAGAGGGAGAGGGAGAGAGAATCCCAAGGAGGCTCCGTGCTATCAGTGTAGAGCCCAACGTGGGGCTTGATCCCACAAACTGGGAGATGATGACCTAAGCTGAAATCAAGCCAGGCCTATATGTTGAAAGCTATGAACCTTTGCCAAGGGAAATTACAGAAGACCTAAAAAAATAAACCATGCTTGAACTGAAAGATTTGATAGTATTACCAATTTTCCTCAGATTATCTACAGATATAGCAGAACACTGACAAAAATTCTTGGAAACACTTTTGTAAAAATTGATAAGTTAAATCTATAATTTATATTGAAATTCACTTAGCCAAAACGATTTTTGAAAAAGAAGACCAAAGATAAAGGACTTATATTACCTGATTTTAAGACTGATAAGCTACAGTAACCAAAATAGTGTGATATTAACATAAGGATAGATACAAAGATCAGTGAAATAAAACAGAGACTCCAGAAAAATATCTCACACACATAACATCCATTAGTTTTCAATGAAACTTGGCCCCAACCTCACACCATACATGAAAGTTAACTCAAAATGTTTATAGGCCTAGAGGTAAAAGATAAAATCATACAACTTCATTCAAAAACCACAAGAGAAAAAAATATATAACTAAGGCAGTAATTCCTTAGAACAACAAAAAAAAAAACCAAAAAATAATAATTATAGTAACTTGGACTTTATTAAAATACTTATCCTCACATGGGGAGAAAACATTTGCAATGCATGTATTTGACAAAGCACTTGTATCTAGACTATGTAAAAAGAAAATCTACAACTCAGAATGACAAATCCATTTTTTTTTAAAGGGGCAAAAGATTTTAGTGAAGATCTAAGGCACATGAAAAACCGGTCTGTGTCATCAGGAAAATGCAAATTAAAACCACGACAAAACATGCGATGTTGGAAAATGAAGAGACCGGCAGGAACAACGGATGGAGGGGACGTGGGGCACATGGCGCTCCGACCGGGTTCTCGCTGGGGACTAAAGGACAGCGCTACTTTGAAAACACAGTTTGGCAGTTTCTTATGAAGCTAACCACGATGTCCTACGTCAAAACAATTCTAGCCTCAAATTCTAGCCTGGTTAAAATGTGTGTCCAGGGGCGCCTGGGTGGCCGAGCTGGTTAAACATCTGACTCTTGATTTCGGCTCAGGTCACGATCTCGCGGATCGAGGGTTCGAGCCCCACCTCAGGCTCTGAGAGCGAGGAGCCTGCTTGGGATTTTCTCTGTCTTCCTCTATCTCTGTTGCTCCTCGACTTGTGTGCTCTCTCTAAATGAATAAAATAAATAAAAATAAATAAAATATATGTCCACATGACAGCTGCTCATGAATGCTTACAGTGGATCACATACAATAGCCTCACGCTGGAAACAACACCAACGTCCATCCGTGGACGGATGGATAAGCATGTTGCTAGAGCCCGCTGAGCGGAACACCGCTCCTCAATGGAAAGGAAAGGGCTATGATACAGATGAATGACACGGGTGAATCCCCAACACGCCGTGCCGAGGGGAAGAAGCCAGACATGTTAGAGAACGTACCCAAAGACTCCATTTATGCGAAATGCCAGAAATGGCGAATCTCACCGAAAGCAGACCAGTGGTTGCTGGGGTCTGGGGTCATCAGGGAACTTTGGAGACCATGGACATGTCCCACATCCGGGCTGTGAGGGTGGTCATGCTATCAAATTGTATACTTAAAACGGTACGTTTTATCGTATGCAAATCATGCCTCGATCAAGTGGACTTCAAAGTATGATTTTTTTTGGTAAGAGCAAAGTTTTTTGTACTGCTGATAAAACACAAATGTGAAGCTGCCTTTATTTTTCACCACATCCTTTCAATTCCTAGCATGTGGTTTATAATGTATTTAATACATTTCTGTAATTACACATGTATCATTTAAGTGAGGGGGAATGATTTGGGTAAGATTTGGGGTACATGAACAAGAGAAGTTTGGAGACCGCTGACTTAGACCTGTCCGGCCGCTGTGACGGATGGGAGAAGGGGGAGCGAAGGCGGTGAGCCCAGAGATGAGAGGTCGCGGTGGCCTGGATGAGGGCGGTGATGGCTGATACGCATCGAGGTCGAGTTTGGGGAATACTCCGGAGGCCGGGTCAGCAGGCCTCATGAGGGAAAGAAAGGACCCCAGGCTGACTCCCAGGGTGATGTTCTCTCCTTTCCCCTAGGGTTGGCTGGGAGTGGGTGGGGGTGTGGAAATCAGCCGTTCTACTGTTCTCTGGTGCTCGTGTGGAATTTGGGAGCTTGACCCACATTGGAAGTCACTCAGGGAGGGGCACCTGGGTGGTTCAGTCAGGTTGAGCGATGGACTCTTGATTTCAGCTCCGGTCATGATCTCACGGTTCATGAGATCAAGCCCTACATCGAGCTCTGGGCTGACAGTGCAGAGTCTGCTTTGGGTTTTCTCCCTCTCTGCCCCTGCCCTGCTCATGATCTCTCTCTCGCTCTCTCAAAATAAATAAGTAAAAAAAAAGAAGTCACTTAGGGAGAGAATATAAATGGTGAAAAGAAGAAGGCTAAGCAGAGCCTGGAGTCTGCCCCCATTTGGAGGCTGGCAAGGAAGAGAGGTGCGTGTATTTTCTCAGTGCAATACGAGGTGTGTGGAGATCAGGGTGGAAAGACGGTATGAACAGCACACATATGGGGAAGAGGGAGATAAAGTTGGAGCCGGTCTATGCTCTTTCGACTTTCCGTAAACTGACATCCCTGGTCTTCCTTTTATTTCGGATTCTCTGAATCACTATAAAGGACGCGATGGCGTGCTCTGATGAACACGGCAGTCTTGGTGCAGGGAACTTCTGGAAGGAGGACGATGCCCCCGGACTTCACAGAGAGGCTGGGAAGTGGGGTTTCTGACTCGCTGGGGCCGACGTGTGGACAGGCTAGCGGTGAGCTGCCTTTCCATATACACCGTGAGGAGTGGAAAAGGACGACCGCTGAGTCCAAGCTCACGTCTGCGCAGAGAGCTCTGTGGGCAATGGGGCCGCTGCCCCCATCGGAGGGTGGATGTGTCCCTTGTGAGTGCCATCCCTGCGATGACATCACAGCGTGGCAGACGCTACTTTTCGCCGGGGCACTCTAGGCTAATGTAATCATACGATTACATAATTAACCCAGCTGTCTCATTAAGAAAATCAACTGGAATTCAGGGCATAATTAGTCATACGGCAATTAGCATGCTGATGAGCAACTGATGAAAAGCTGTCTAGATATCAAGTGTGCCAGGACCACCCCGGTTACGGCTATGGGGGAAAGAGGCGACACACATCCCCAGGCCAGGGAACCCAGGATCTCCAAGTCCTGGCTCACGAGTCCCCGCACTGGGACGAAGAGCCGGGCAGGGAGAGCCCGGAAGCGGAGGGCCACCTGCGAAGTGGCGGCCGGCACTCAGACGCCCATCTTGTCATGTCTGCCTTTCTTTAAAATGTAGCTAATTCCTCAGCTCGCAGACCTATGACGGGGAGGCTCATCAGGCCCCACGTCTGTCTGAAGCTGGCCAGGGAGGCCAGAGAAGCTGCCTTCCTGTCTGGTTCACAGTCACCCGTGCTGGGCAGAGTGGAGCTGTCCCTTGGCCTCTGGGCCCTGGGCTGCCCCAGGACCAGCTCGGGGCCTGCACCCAGCAGGGAGACAGGAGGGCATCTGCCACCGACAGGCGTCGCATCTTGGCTGCAGCCCTAGTTCGTCCTCTGTCCTGTTTGGGCACCGGTGGCTGATTCTTGCGTGAGACGGAAAACGTTTTATGAAGGTAAACTGAAAATGTGCAAAGGGGATCCTGAGGTTACAGAGTTCTCTCTGGAGGGGCCTGGGCACCGGCTGGGCTGCCAACACCGGGAGACCTACAATACACGGACTGGAGGAGCCTCACAGGATCAGGCTGGAGTGGCCACTGACTCTAAGGTCTTAAAAAATGCCACCAAGTAGCACGTCTTTTTAAAGCTTGCTATGAGAAGCCAGGGGTGTTTCTAACTAATTCCTACAATTTTGCTTCTTTTTTTCCAGGCGTCTTGCAATTGGGATCCTTGAGGTGGGGGGTGCAGGGGTGGGGGAGGCACAAGCAGGGGAGGAAGAACGGAAGTAACAGTATTTTTCAATGTTAACTGCTGGCGTGGTGTCCTCTCTTGGAACCAACGTGATGGGCCCAGAGGACCAGATTTGTATGGTCTTCTTATGGAAGAGCATTAAAAAACAGTTCTTAAAAATGATGACGTCCTGGGCTCTGTGCTGACAGCTCAGAGCCTGAAGCCTGCTCAGATTCTGTGTCTCCCTCTCTCTCTGCCCCTCCCCTGCTCACTCTCTGCTCTGTCTCTCAAAATAAAATAAAGACATTAAAAAAATTAAAAAAAAAAATGATGACGTCCTACTTTACTTCTAGATCTTCAATGCTGGGCGGAAGGGGATATTTACAGCGGTGTAGTTTTTCCCGAGGGCAAGTTCAAACCTCCCGGAGGAGTACCGGGGAGTGGGGGCATCCCGATGGGTTCTGAAAACACGGTGGCCTCTCTTCGCCTAGCTCTCTCCCAAGACTTCTGCAAACTGCCGCCTCCACTCACCCCTGCAGGCAGGCCAGCCATTCCATGCAAAGAGGGAGAGCGGGCAGGCGTGAAACATGGAGTTCTAGCGGCGTGTCATGAGCCGATGAATATTTTATATCACTGGTAATGTGCTTCCTAAGATTTAAATCTTAAAATAAACCCTTCCAGGCACTGCCTCTGTGTTTGAAGGGCTTGCGTCTGGAGGACCCAGACCGCATCTTAGCAAGGCGTGAAGGATGACTCCCTGCCGGGGGGCCACAGGTGAAGGCAAGAAGGCGATGCAAGACTGCAGGGCGGCCCTTGATGCGTCGGCGCCCAGAGCCTGGAGAAGCTCAGGCGCATCGATGCACAGGCGGGAGCTCCTCCCACTTTGTCTCTTTTTCTCCATTCTCAACTTAAAAAAGATGTCATTACCAACATGCTTCTGAGATTAAAGAGTCACAGTTGTGCTCTCCACCAATTGAGAAGTGTTTCGCAGAGGGGCGCCTGGGTGGCTCAGTCGGTTGAGCGTCCGGCTTTGGCTCAGGTCGTGATCTCGCAGTTTGTGGGTTCGAGCCCCGTGTTAGGCTCAAACAGCTAGCTCAGAGCCTGGATCCTGTCTTTAATTCTCAGTCTCCCTCTCTCTCCGACCCTTCCCTGCTCACATTGTCTCTCTCTCTCTCAAAAATAAATAAAAACCATTTAAAAAAAAATGTTTCACAGATACTCAACTGATAAGGGCTTAAGTTCTTATCAGCAATCCATTAGTAGGGGCTATTCAGAAACTAGGATCGTGATTCTTTTCCTGATCTATGCTTCCTCCCCAAACACCGCCCCTCCCCCCCACACAAATTCTTGGGATAAATACATGCTCATTGTAAAAAAAAAAAATCTGAAAAATATCAAGAAGCAAGAGCAAGTCACCCACGCGAGGTTAATTTCCGGCAGATTATGCATACCGTCATAATTTTGCTCAGAATACAGTAACATGCCAGCTATCAACAGCCCTGAGGAGGTCATTCCAGAATACTCCCAGCCGTCTGAAAGGATCCTCCTTTATGGACGCGGTTTCATCATGAGAGTATTTTCTCAAAGGCTGTGTGGTCCCCGCTATTCCAGAAGGAGCCGCCCAGGAAAGGCCACACCTCAACCGCGTTTGTGGGTCAGGGGCAGGCGCCGGGACCCAAAAGTGCTGGCCGAGGGAATGTGTTTTGCAAGTTCTTACACAGCACACCTTGAACCTCTTCTTGCACACCTGGGGTCACTGCCGTTGACGGATATTCACTGAACTTGGCTCTCGCCCACAGATCCCCATGCGGAAGGATGTAGGTAGGCCTCCCGGGGGAGCCGGCCACAGCGGGCCTGGCCCCTGTGGGGTGGCCTTGTCCAGGCGTCCTCGACAAGTCGCCTTGGTGGCAGAGGCTATGACATTCCTTCATGTGGCTAATCGTCAGCAAGCAATAAATAAAAATCTCAATCAGAGGTGTATTAAAATAAAAAATCTTAGATGTGCCCAAGTGTAAGCCACCCCTGTATGCTCACCATAAACATTAGGATATAAAAATCTGTGACAAAAGTGACAGATGAAGCCATCTAGACCAACGCAGTAAAATCCTAACTTATTTATAAATCGAAATATAAAACTGCCCTCCTACGGCCATGACATTGACAAAAAAGGCAAGGGCCACTTTCAAGGAGAACAATGATCAGAGGCGATAAGAGAATCGGGAAGAGAGGTTAATCCTCCAAACTTGTCAGCTGATCTTCCTTTTAATTAATAAACCAGAGGGAACCACGGAAACAAGTCCTGAAGGACATCACGCCGCGCTCACTGCGTCCTGGCGAGGGCTGCCCTGGTGGCCTTCCTCACCAACCACCGCACCTCCTACACGCAGATGAAACCTGTCCATTTCCCTCTAACCTCACTCCTGCCACCTGAAATCAAAGGACCTCATGTCTCCCACCCCAGATCCCCTTGGGCCACCTTTCCAATCTGCTGTCCTACCTGTAGAGTCAAGGATGACTTTTTTATTACACGCATCTGCTTGTGCATTTCCATGCTTACGAGCCATGCTTGGTGCCTTGGGCAGACGGAGTCCAGAATATTTCCCATGACCTATCAGGCCCCCCACCCGCCTTTGCAGCTTGGTGACCACATTGGTGGGTGGCCTTTGCTTGGGCCTATTAGCGCCCCCTTGACCTGACCGTGTCTTGGTTTAGATGACAGGACTGCCCTCTCCTCTTGCTTGCCAAGCTGGGACCCTGCCCGGTCCTTCCCGATCTTCCCATTGGGCTCTGTCTCTGAAGTGCTTGTCACACCTACGCTACAATGACTATGTGCGTGATTACTTTTAATGCCCATGTTCCCGATACCCTCTGAAGCCCACGAGAACAGGAAGCTATTTGGCTGATTTGCTCCCGGCTCTACCCCTGCGACTCAGCGTGGTTCCTGGGACACGCGGAGGGGCCGGCTGTTGAGATGCTGACCGACGAACCCCAGGGAGGCTGGGGGCAGGGGGGCACAGGAGTGTGGAAAGAGAGGGTGCTTTGGCGGAAGTAAGCACGATATTTCCAATAAAAAAACATCTTAAAATACTCTCCAAATGGCCTAGAGAATGCAGAATCTGGTGGCAAATAAGGAAGAAGGTAAAGCAGGGGGTCCCAACTTTTTTAACTAATTGGAGGAATCGGCAGGACAGTGACATATTTAACTGTTTATCTCGTGTCTTCAGTACAGATGAACTTTGGGGAAGAGAAATAACATGATCTGAGATCTGGGATGCCGAAGATGACCAAGTAGGAAGACCCAGGGCTCCAATGTTTCTTCTCCCTCGGAGGAGAGGAGGGTGGGAAGGGGGAAGGGTGGGCACAGCGGGTGTGAAGCTTGGATTTCCGGCAGGATAGCTGGTAAACCAAACACGGGCTCTGGGCATTGGTCCCTCTGAAGCGCATGGGCCGGCTTGCAGAACCCAGAGCACTAAGGGTCATATAAATGTCTATGTGGGGAGGTGCATCTTTATAGAATGACATGAAAGCGAAAGGAGAGCCCACACAGGTATCACAACGCTACAATTCAACACACGATACGCCCTGCTCCCCTGCAGTCCAGCTTGGTAGATGACGCAGAGCGTTCTCTCTCAGTGAGAGCGTTGCTCTGGGGAGTACGGTTCAGTGCACACAATTAAAGACTGCAAAACCTCAGACTACATTCTGAAGAAATAATCTGACCCTTTAATTTATTCCCTCAACCAGTATTTGGGCAGTTTCTGCTCCGCGCCAGGCACTGGGGTGAAGGAGACACTAGGAAAAGGGCGGGGGGTGGGAGGGAGGACAGAAAGGAAACCAGTGGAGCATCGAGTAGTTATCACAGAGGCAAACACACAGGGCGTGGGGGTGTGTGTGACAGAGACAGAGAGGCACATCTGAGCCAGACCTGGGAGGTCAGGCAGTCATGGCTCAAGCTAATCTGGAGGAGTACGCCATCAGCGGAGAGCGGGCCTGGCCTGCCCGCAGGGTGAAGAGAAACCTTTCTTGCACGCTCAGAGATTCGCTTTGAGGGACTGTAGACGTGAGGAGGGGAGCCTGAAGTACGAGGTGGAGAGCAGAAGCTGGGATGAAGAGAAGTGGATGGAATCCAGAACATTCTGGAGGCAGCGTGGCCAGGGCTCGGTGACCCTGTGCTCCGGCATGAGCAGCTGGGTCAGAGGTGGTGCTGCTTGCTAAGAGAGGCAATGCAAGAAGGAGCCGGTTTCCTCTGGACACAGTGGGTGGTTTCAGGGTGCCCATGTCATCCCAGTGGGGATGCACAGGGGCCACTGGATGTGCAGGCGGAACCTCAGGAGTCAGAACCGAGCTGAGGTTGAGCTTCAAGAGCCACCAGTGTGACGCCTGGTGGGTCTTGGATGATGGACCCCTCGGGCCATGTCACATATTACAACTGTGATATGCCAGGCTCTGCTCCAGCTGATGGGCACAGAGTGACAAAGCAAAGCTGTCCTCAGGGGGCTTTCATTCCGATAGAGCAAGCAGGTGAGAAACAAGGAAAGACACAAATAAGTAAGATTTCTGGGAGGGGGTCCGTGGGGGCTGGTTCTGTCAGGCTTCCAGACCAGTCTCGTTGGTCGGTGGGACTTCAGTCCCCCCTCTTCCTGGACCCACGTGCTCGGCTCTTCCTGGGCTCCTGGAGCTGGGCCACAAGCCACCCAGCTGAAATCCCTGTCCCATTATTGAGAGCCTCCTGCTCTTTCCTGACACAGCATAAGTTGCTGTTTCTAGCATCTGCAACTTAACACACCCCACCGCTGTTTCTGGGTTCAGCTGGATCGAAGCCCGAAGCGCACAGACAGTTAAGACACCCTGACTCCCCCCAACTGCGTGACTGTCAGTAAATGCAACGCTATTGACCAGGTCCTTCCTGTAAGTCTCAGCCACAGGATTACTTCATCTGAGCAGTAAGCGGACTTGAAAACACAGGGAGAATGCTCCAAGCTCCAGTCCTGCTTTTCAAGGAACTTGTTAGATCCGTCCAACTGTGGCATTTGTAAAGGAAGAAACACCTGGGAGGGGGGCAAAAGGCATCTACGTGGCAGGCTGAGGTAGTTCGATGGACTTTTACTCTCACAGAAAACATCAAACGGCCAATTTGCTCATTCTGAAACTGAAACTGCAAACTTGGGATTCTCTGGCCAAAAATGATAATTATGAAGAATATCATCAATATGGGAAAAATGCTTCTGGGATGATAGTAAGCAAGAAAAACAGAATGTAAATACATGCCCATGTTACAACCAAAATACTATAAAAATGATCTAAGTCTACGAATGAGGCCTGCTCAAGCAAAGAGGAATGTTGGTTTAAAGAAAAAGAAAATCTCTTATTGGCTTATGAGAGATTAAGACAGAAAATAATTACAGGAAGAGAAATCCAATAACTTATTAAAGTGACTGCTTAGTTAAGAAACTTCACCAAGGGAAAACCCAGGTACAAATGAACTTGTAAGAAAGAGAGTGTACATTATTTAGAAAACAGCAGCGAAAGGCTCTCTGCATCTTTGGCGAAGACAAATTAAGCCTGTCCCCTTTCAACTAAGTCACCAACACAAACTTGCAATAGAAAATGCAAGCAGGCCTAACACGCTGCCAATTCCTGAGACACAGTGCATGTAAGGCACTAAATGATCCAGTTACTGTGAAAAAGTCTCCTCAGGAGCCCCAGCCAGAGTCTTCAGGGAACCCCTAGGGGGATACAAACTCTTACAGAAAATCAGAAGGCTAGAATTTGGAACCAAGGGATGGATGCACTCTAAGACAGTGAAAAGTTCAAAGAAAACCATTCTCATCACTAGGCTGTTCCCCATTCTATTCCATTTTCCAGATGAGGAAGTTGAGGTCCAGAGAAGAAAAGGAATGTGGCCAAGACTTCACAACAGGCCCTGGCAGGAGAATCTATATCTCCCTGCTCTCTGTCCAAAGTGTCCAGAATGCTTTCTGCCACCCTTAGGTTGGTGTGGCCTCCATTAAGCCCCACTCCCAGAGGGGCCAGCACAGCCAATGGCGAACCCGAACTGGAGTCCAAGGAGACGGGTTTCTGCTCTGCTTTGTTAACAGCGGCTCTAGAAATGCCAGCAGTGTTCAAAGGGCTATTAAGAGCAAGAGAGCAACTCCAACAGCTAGGCAGGGTGATGGTAACTGGGCTTTCTTGGTCAAAAGCGGAGGATATTCAAACTGTTTTCCTAATTTTCTGATCTGAGTCTTCCCAGGACTGAGCTGAGACCCACATGATCGTGTCGGTCACTACCCCATGGATTCTTGGTGAGGGCAACACCCAGGAAAAGAGGACCATGGGACCCGCGGCTCACGGCGTTCTAAAATCTGCCTCACTTTTCTAAAATTAAGGCCTGAAAAACCATCACTTCTCTGAATGCTCAGAAAGCATCATTAAAAGTTCAACTCCTTAGTTTCTTCAAAAGAAAGAAACAACCCACAGTATGTGGTAACAAGCTACCCCTTGCCCTTGGCTAGAACCCTTCGGTGAAAGACTTGCCCAGAGGCTACGGAGATTCCCTGGATGATCTGGGAGGGAGGAGGCATTCAAGGTGCCCCACTAGGGCCATTTCTGAACCTGGAATCGGCCTGCTCAGAACCGTGAACGTTCACAATGTCTACGTAGCACACACGTGGGTTCCATTTCTTCTCTGGGCATGGGTAGCATTTTATACCAAAGAGCAAGGGAGCCCCACAGCCATGAGTCTCCGCATTTACAAAGGCACCAAAGGGAAGCTACATGATTAACTTTAGCAAATACGCATCTGAGTTCCACACCCATCCAAAGTCTGGGTTTTGGAGAATCTGTAGTCCCAGAATTCCCAGTTTCCTGGGAGCACTGCCATTCTTGGGGCAATTCCGTTAGGGAAGCTGAGAAGAACCCAAGACCCACCGACTCGCGGACACACAGTGCCCACTGGTGGGCCGTGCGGGTGCAGGGACTTACCCGGAACATCAATCAATCTCTTGTAGACATTCAAGAAGGCCGCCTCAGCTTCTTTACTTCTTTTACTCAGTGCGTCAATCTGAAAGGCGACGGAAGAAGGAAAAGAAAAAACAAAGAGCTCAAAATGTGTCAACAGGGAATTTAGAAATCATCACACATCTATCGAGTTCCCACGGCAAAGAGAAGACTGATTTGTTCATGAAAAGGCCGGACGGTTGGGCCTTCCTCTCCAGGTACATGGCTGCAGACACAGGAAAGGGAGACAATCCACGTGGCCCGGCTGGTGAGGGGGACGAGCGGGAACAGTGCTGTGCAATTAGGGAGCCATTTGTGACACTCGGTCCCTCTGCCCAGCTGAGCGGGGGCTCTCCACAGAAGAAAACTGTTCCTCTCCTTCGTCTGCGAGTGTTCACTAGGAGCTGACTGTATGCAGACACCGTGGGGGGGTGGGGGCTGTGGTCCAGGGGGAAACAGGTATGCAAACAGGTGGCGGAACCCCACCCGGGAGAGTGCTAGGTAAGCAGAGCCCCAGGGATGCTGCGAAAGGGCCATCAAGCAGGAAAGTGAGTGACATTTAAGAGTAGTTCACCAGACGGGAAGGAGACTGTGTGAAAAGGGAGGGACACATTCAAACACCCGGGGCAGAAGTCTTAAAAATATGGGGGTTCGTAGATCCTCCTTAAGGATTTTATGAGGGGTGTCTCATAATTCTGAGGCGCCTCACAGCTCTTAGGCATGACTCTGCCTGATTTTATGAGGGTGGCTCCGTCAGTTGTGCGTCTTGACTCTTGATTTCGGCTCAGGTCATGATCTCATGGTTTGTGGGATCGAGCCCTGCGCTGGGCTCTGCGCGAAGAGTGCGGAGCCTGCTTGGGGTTCTCTTTCTCTGCCCCTCCACCTACCGCCCACCCCCGGCCCCATATGAGTGCGCGCGCGCTCGCTCTCTCTCTCAAAACAAATAAATGCTAAAAAGTAAAAGAATTTTATGAAAGCCAAGGACCCTCCTCCTAGAAACACATGCACGCGTGGTTATGTGCTCTATTTCGGCCACTCACATGCCCTCCTGTGTTGTGTCCTTGGAATCCAGATCAAGGACCCACGGATGGGGCTGTCACAACAAACCACGGAACGCGGGGGTCTGCTGGGGCAGGAACGGGGACCAGGCAGGTGAGCAGGTCAGACCGCGACAGGCCAGCAGTGCATGCAGGAGGTGACCATTCGGGGGTCTCTGCCCTCACCCAGCGAGCGATGGCAGCCATAGCGAATGAGGAAAGGGGGCCGATCAGGGAGAATGGGGTCAAACTGAAGTGACACGCACAGAAGAAGCAGCTAAGTCAAGGACGGCACCCAGGTTTTTCTAGCTTAGGCACCAGGCTAGTTTCCGGGCCGGTGGCCAGGATCAGTTTGGCTCGTGAATTAACCCTGCTGAGCCAGCATAAAGTCTATTCATCAGAGAAAGGGGACCCACGAAACTCCTAGGTACGCCGGACGCACGTCCCAAGAGCCTCGTGTTGCTGGATGAACCCTGTGCGAATCTGGCTCACAGAACACGCTTGCTGAGACATCAGAGAGCCTTTCACACCGGGAGCACGCAAGACGCGGCACGCACGGAGCTCGTCCTGGCTCAGGGCAAGGACGCCAAATTACATGCTCCGTCTGTCCCCTCGCAGAATTATACTCTCTGTCTCCAATGTTATTAAAGAGGCAAAAGGATGTGGCTTAATTATAGGGTCTCTCGCGGGAGCCAACCAACAATTTGTTCAGGGCCGAGAGAGGCCACCTGAGGAAGGACTGGGAGGACGCTAGGAAGCAGGACCCAAGGGCTGGCAGGGGACAGGGCTCAGGATACCCAACGCAGAGCAAACCAGCAGTTCCAGCTTCCGGCAAGCGGGGCCCCCAAACTCCCATCTGTTGCTTAGAACTCAGACACATTAACCCTTCTCCCCCTCCCGTAAAATGAGAATTGGGACTTAGGTGCAGGGGGAATATTTGGATAATCCCAAAGGACTGCTTAAAAACGACAAGATAGTTCTCTCTTTATTATTTTTAAAATAAAATGTTTCCCCCCTTCTGAGTATTAGCAATTCATGCTCACTGAGTCATTAGAAAAATACCGAGATAGAGAGAGAGAGAGGGAGAGAGAGAAATCCTAATTCTGCCACTCTCCGGTAGAAATCACCCTCTGGTTTCTAGTTGCCTTCAATTTTTTTCTAATTAAAAACAATATAGTTGAATGAAATGTAGTCACAGAGGCAAATTATAGACACAGAAAGCAGGTGAGTGGTGATGTGAGGCTGGGGAAGCTGGGGGGTTTGGAGGATGATGACGTAGGGGTGCAGGGTTTCTTTTGGGGTGGTGTATTGCTCCCCAGTTAATTGTGGAAATGGCTGCACAACTTTGTGACTATATTCAAAGTCAATGGGCTGCGGACTTTAAATGAGTGAGTTCTGTGGTATGTGAATTATATCTTAATAAAGTTGTTAAAAATGTGTGTATTTGAAATTAAACCATATGTAAATTTTTATACTGTGCTTTCAGAACATATAAATCTATTTCAGTGTCTATTGCAGGAGTTGGCAAATGTTTGGACAGCACTGATTTCCTCTGTATCAAACTGCATGTAGACAGTTTTGAGGAAAAGTGGAGTTAGCTCTTCAGATGCCCGGAGCACTCCCTGTGCTCTAGGTCTTTCTGTTCCCTCTGGGGAGCACATGCTCACGGGGAGCAGAGCGTCCGCCCAGAGAGCAGGGCAGGTCACTCCTGCTCTGTACCTCTCAACACCGATGGAGGCTTCTCTACCTAGCTCGGGACGCAGCGAGGGCATCAAACTGAGGTGACACGAGGCACAGAAGAAGCAGGCAAAGCTTTGCACCTCACTTTGCAGATATTCTGAGCAAGGATACAAAGGGCAGCTGCCTCTCTGGTAGGCAAAGGATAGATCTGGAAGGATCCTGAAATGTGGTCCTGTCTCTCCTGTCTGGGCTGTTGATGGAGAGGTGGGGGGGGGTTGGTAATTTACACAGCAAACTCAGGGACTGTTATGGGTTGAATGGTGTTCCCTCAAGAGATGTTGAAGTCCTGGGGCGCCTGGGTGGCTCAGTCGGTTGAGCATCCGACTTTGGCTCAGGTCATGATCTCACCGTTCCCGAGTTTGAGCCCCATGTCAGGCTCTATGCCGACAGCTCAGAGCCAGGAACCTGTTTCAGATTCTGTGTCTCCCTCTCTCTCTGCCCCTCCCCCACTCATGCTCGCTCGCTCGCTCTCGCTGTCTCTCTCTCTCAAAAATAAATAAACATTAAAAAAAAAAGATGTTGAAGTCCTGATTCCTAATACTTATCAACATGACCTTATTTGGCAATAAGGCCTTTGCAGGTGATCAAAGTAAGATGAGGTGGGGGGGGGGGAGGCTAATTCAAAGGGGAAATTAGGACACAGAGACACACATTCAGGGAGGGCCCCATGTGGACACAAAGGCAGAGACTGGGATGATAAACACTGAAGTCTGACAGCAAACCACCGGAAGCCAGGAGACAGGCTGGGGACAGAATCTCCCTCACAGCCTCAGAAGGAACAGATAACCGCCCACACCTTGATCTCGGCCTTCTGGTTCCTGGAACTGGGAGAAATGCATGTCTGTTGTTTAAGCCGGTCAGTGTGTGGAACCTGCTCACGGTGGCTCTGGCAGACTGACACGGGGCTGTGAGCTCTCTGCCCGTGTGTCCCCTTCCCACAAAGCTAGAAAACTCAAAGCCCGCCCTGGGAGAACAAGTCAGGGCAATGAGCTTAATTAAATCATTAAGCAGCTGGACTACAAGGTCATGAGCACGCCACATGCGGTGGAGATTCAACCTGATGAGGGGGCCCGACGCAGCCCCCCTGCACGATTCCCGAACCTGGAAGAATCTGTGGGTTCCAGGAATTTTGGTACTTTCTATTCTCATTCACTCTTTTGACACCCCTATGGTCAGCACCCTCATCCAAGACTGGGTGTTGGAGTCTGAGTTTGGGTCGATCCTCTGTCCCAGCTTCCTCTTGCTGCGGCCCGGGGACTTCCCAGTTACCGCTTCTGAGTACTTGACTCCCTCTTGCTCGAATCCCGGCTGCTGGAGCCCTATCCATGCTTGAAGAGCATGTGGGTGCCGGGTTCCCCTGGCTGGCAGGGCTCTGAGCTTCGAAGGCGGAAGGGGGACCCTGGGGCTGAGCTGGCCAGCCCGATCCGTACTGGGGGGTAACGGCGCCCACCTGCCAGGGTGGGGTGGTAGGTGAGCTCACGGGTGTAAGGAGCTCAGTGCCTGGCTCAGGGAAGGACAGCCTTTGTCACGTTCAAGAGGTTTCCTGGGGTATCCATGCAGTTACAGCCTGGGACATGGGGCCGTCCCCCTTTAGCATTCTGTGAGTGAGGGGGAGAGGGACAGTGTCTTTTTTTTTTTTTTTTTAATTTTTTTAATATAACACAATTTATTTTTTTAACATATGCAATTATTTTCCGTCATTTACAATACAGTAGTTACAATGGGGACAGTGTCTTCATAGTCCCCAAGCCCTCCGCCCTCCACAGCTGCCTGTTATGTGTGCACTGCCTGCCTCTGTGACCTTGAGCAGGCAGCCCAGGGCTCTGAGGTAAGGTCTTAAGGTGTAGATAAGTGGAAGTAGAATCCAGGTGCGACACTCTGACTACTTAACGTGCACAGATAGCCTGCGGTGGAGAGTCTGTTGGCCATCTCCACCCCCTCAAAGCCATTGTGGGCAAGGTCAAGGTCTGGGGTGGTGGAGGGGGGCAGATCTGGCTGAGCTCTGGTTGCACTCAAGCCCTGGCCCTGGGGAAAACCTGTTTGGCTCCAGGGATCAGCCTCACCTCCTGCCACGCCCGGCTCCTCCCTGTTCCCTGAATACGAGAGCAATTTCCCCACAGCCTGGAAGGCGCCTCCTTGGAATGTTCCTCTGATCCTCGAGGCTCCGCTGACCCATCTCTGGCTGCCTGCGGGACACTCCCATCACCACACGGGATTGTCTGCAAGTCCCAGGACTGCAGATACGGCTCCCTCAGGAGAGCCTGGGTTCCCTGAAAGCCCGCACTAGGCTTTTTGTCTCAACTGCCTTTCCTCCTGCCTGGCACACGGCGGGTGTCTGATACCTTTGGATCGTACGAGCAGCAGTGTGCCTCAAGTGAGCACCAGTTTTACCTGCCCAAGCGAGCGGGCGGTTAGGGGATCCAGTTTTTAAATCTTTATGAAAACACTTAGTAATGTAAAGAGTTCTTTGTTTGGAAAGTAGGGTTCATGTGCTGATGTGATGACAGCCACTTGGCTGGAGCCAGTGCACCGGGAGCATCTCTTCCCACTGTGGCCGCCCGCCAGCGCCCCCCTGCGGTGGCCTGTGCGTCCTCACCAGCAGGACACCCGGGGGCTGCTCAGCAGGTCTCTGGGACCCAATGGTTACCGGCTCGCCAACGCCACGATTACAGGAGGACTTTGGTTTTTCTGTAATAAGACTTAAAGCTAGGGGTGCCTGGGTGGCTCAGTCGGTTAGGCTGCTGACAGCCAGCTCAGAGCCTGGAGCCTCCTTCAGACTCTGTGTCTCACTCTCTCTGTGACCCTCCCTCCCCTGCTCATGCTGTCTGCTTCTCAAAAATAAATAAAAAACATTTAAAAAATTTAAAAAAAAAGACTTAAAGCTACAGCAAAAGTGTATACGAAGGTCGCTTACTCTGAATCGGAAACAGCCAATCCTTGCCTACAGTCATGTGCACACTCAGGCCAGATTTGCAGGGTTTATCCCCCGTGAGAGCCCTGAACCTGGGAGGGGTGAGGCGAGGAGTCGTGTGGGGTCTCAACTCATTGCTGCCCATGACTGTCACCCTCCCTGGGTGACACACGGCTGCCACTGAAGCGGGACTTGTGGCGGGTGCTTTCCCACCCCAGGGATGTCAGGTCTGACCATGTGAGCTGCTCTGGCCGATGCAATACAAGGGACCGAACCAGGTGCCATGCCGGAGCTTAAGATTTAAAAGCGATTGTGTGGTTTGGCCACGGCACTCTTTTCTTCTGTCGTGAGGCCAGCGTGACCTGACAGGAGGCGCTGGACCCCTGCATGAAGACCACACGCGGTCCCAGGGCCAGCAGTCGGCCCACAGCCAGTGTGTTCATACGGATGAGAAGGAACCTTCTGCTGCTGCAGGCCACTGAGGCTGCAGCAGGATCCAGTCGAGCTGTCCGTTACAAGTGTCGGGGCGGTCACACCGCTAAGATGGCACAAAGTAAAAATAAGGACTGACCCACCAGTATCGTGAGGGCCAAAGGATATTTTAAATTATTTTTGCCGCGGGGAGGGCAGGAGGAAGGTGGTATCACAGTAGAAAGGGCACAGGACTTGAAACCAGAAGACTGGATTTACGACAGGGCTCCGTTCATGCGTTTGGGAATATTCAGCCAGCTACGTACCCTCTGTCTCTCTGAATTTTATTTTCTACGCCTAAGAGAAGGGAGCAACCAGAATGCCGGCCTCACAGGGGCCCTGGGAAATCAGACAGACAGAAGATCTAACGGTGTGGGGCTCTTGGTGAGCTGGTTCTCAGTGCTGGTGATAATCACTGACCTGTGATGTGCCTAGAAGATGAAATATCATGCAAATATCATCTAAACTCCATGTCTGCTTTGAGGGGTCAGTTAGAAGAGGGTTTACACACTGAAGGCCTCTGTTCTTGTACAAACTGCCATGCCACTTTTAAAGGAACCAGCTCCGACGGCCCCTACATGGCTCTCACAGGGGTCACTACAACTGCTTAGGGGTGTAATGTCGTCTTAAGGTGACACTCCCTGTGAAAATCCCTCACTCGCCCAGGACTCGGAACACGACGGTGTGAGGTGCTGGGGCTGGTGAATTTTCAATACGACTCTCCTGTTTGCTGCTGGGGAAGGAAATGCGGGGAGATCGAGCACCGGCCTGAATTTTAACTGGATGATGCTTTGCTGAGAAGTGGAAAAAGGACAGAACGGCGTAATATTTACAGATGTATAAATCCCCCCTGACCACCAGCCCTGACCATCAATCAATCGAGAAGTCCTGTTCGTTTGGCCTCAGAAATCGATTTCACAACTATCTCCTTCCTTCCTTTGATGTTTTAGCCTTAACTGATGCCCCCCTCACAGGACTTCCAGTTCGGATGCTGCAGACCCGTGCCCAGCGGATCTCCGCAACTGTGGCCTGCCACGGAGCGTGGTGTGTCCTCCACAGGGACCCTGGGTCCCTGTCCCAGAACCCAGAAAACCATGGAGCCACTCTGCCCTGACAGCTCCTCCTAACCCCAGGCTGAGACTCCAGAGCCCTTCCCAACGCGGCCCTTGATTTCTGCTAACATCCCCTCCCACGAAATCCCAGCATTGAGCAGGCTTTGCCACACCAGCCTTGGTCCCCTCGGCGCGCCGCGCCCCTCCAGGCCTCCAGGTCTATATACACTGGGTCCTCTGCCTGGAATGTGCTTCATGGTACGGGGGAGTCCAGCTCTGTTTCATGAGCCAGTCTAGGTGACGCCTCCTTTGTGGTGGCCTCCTGATTTCCCCAGGGACCACTGGTCCCTGTGCCACCTGAGCTCTCTGTAAGTCCCTCTCTGCCCACTTCCCGCACACGTGATGATGACTCAGGTTCATGAGCTTCCTTCCCACCACCCTGTGGTCTATCCCAGGGCAGGGGTGCAGGCACCTTCCTCTTGTTACCCCAGCGCCCGGGTCCTCACGAACGCAGGAGGCTGCCTAGGGAGTATCTGTGAATGGATGCGGGTAGGTTCCAGGCAGAAACGGCTGACAGGCTAAGGGACTCCTGGTAACTCACTGCGGAATTCTGCAGCATCGGTTACTTTGCAGCATCTAACTGGAGAAGGCCGAGTCCTATAATTAAGAGCTTCAAGGGGGTTTTTTCACTGTGCCCCGTTTAGTCTAGTCTAAAAATTGGGAAGCTATTAGAGCCAAGTTCGGGCCTAGTTTAGGGAAGCGCTAACTTCCTTGTCAGAACAAGAGAGCCCTGCGGAAGTGGCAGCAGTGGAGGAAAGCCAGGGGTGGAGGTGGGGGTGGGATAAATAACCAGGTGATGAAAATAACCAGGTGACGTTGTCTCTAAAAGGGAGAAAATAAGAGCTCTTCGTAGGCTTTAGGTAAGTATTAAGCAGGAATGTACCTGCAATTGGGCTGAGCACTTGGGAGGCTCAGAACACTCTAGCTGTTGTGATGACCGGGAGTGGCCTGCTCGTACGCTGGCAGCCTCGGTCTGGGTGCCATGCCCACTGCCCACTCGGCTCCGAGACCAGGAGGCCAGTCCTCGACGGGGTGAGCTGGCTGCTGCAGGCTCCTGGCGCGGCCCCGCTGCCCGCCCCCTCCCCCCGCCCCAAGCCACACATGGGTACTTGGTCACGCCAGCATGAGGCCCAGGTACAGACAACGGTGTGGACTTTGTACAAGGGCCTAGGGATCCCCAAAACATCTGTAACAGAAAGACTGGCCCTGACGCTCACTCAGTGTTGTGCATCCTGAAATGCAAGGCTCATCTTTCCAGGTGCCCCCTGGGGCCTTGCCAGGCACAGGTGCTAGGTAGGGTGGTGGCACACAGGGCTGAGGGCCTGGATACGGTGTGGGAAGAAGAGGGCAGAATCCCGGCTCCAGCACGAACACAGGTGTGCTACCTCAGTCGCTGAATTAACCTCTGTGCCGCAGTTCCCTTGTCTGCAAAGTGGGGAGAATCCACCTAGGCTGCCGTGAATGGGGACGGAGTGACCAGATCGGTAAGGCCACTTCTGAGAAACCAACCAGCCCGAAGTTAGCCTCTATAAGATGCCCTGGGGCTTGCGTGGGGCTGGGGGCCGTGCCTTCAGTGGAAAGAAACACATGCTTTGAAGGAACAGAGACTCGGATCTGCAGCCGGCCCTGGTGCATGCTTGCTGGATGGTCCGGTGCGGGGGGTGTGCGGGGAGAGAGCGTGCACTTAAACTACGCCTTGGTCTCTTCATCTGTCTAGTGAATGACTTGCTCCTCTCTGAGTTGTGAAAATGAACTCTGAGAATCTCCCATATCAAGCAGCATGTAGAGTCTGGAGTGTACGGAATTTGAGAAAACACTGGTAATTTTCTAGAAAAAAATCCAAATGCCACCACACCTCAGGCCGTCTTCCTCTGTTTCAAGTTCTGGGGGACGGAGACACTTGAACAACACCTACAATACCAGGCCCGCTCACAGACAGCCCCCTAGCCCATACCCTGGAAATTCACAAGCTAACGAGTTAGAAATAAACATGCACCATTAACGGAATTTTCAAATCGAGGTGCTCTGCTAGACTACAGGCCAACAAGGACCAGCCAGAGCTGCGGGGAGGAGAAAATAGTTCTGTCTCGCTCTGAGTCTTTCAAGAGCGAAACACGATTGAAAGAACGACGTGGAATACTGGAGGTCAGCAGAGAATGACCAGGACCCTGTCCAAATCAGAAGCGTGCGTGGCCACAGCTTTGGGGTTCTCATTTTAAATGAACCTGGACAGGTAAAAAGAAGGTATACGTTTTCTAAAGCATACTTGCTGTGAGCCCTGTGGGAGGCATGAGAGGCCCCCGCGGCGGAGGGAGCCCCTCTTCCGGCGCCCAGGCTGCCTCTGGAGCAACGTGGAGGGAGGAGAGACTGGGAACGTGCACGGGAGCCCAGCTGCCCAGCACCAGCCTTCTTCGTCAAGGTCACATTCCCTCATGACCTCCAACTCGCAGCCAGACCAGTGAGGACAAATCACACACAGGATAGCGCGAGTGGCAGGGAACTGAACAAGACTTGCTGGAAACCCCCACACGGCTTGACGCGGGCTGGACGAAGCCACAGGCACTTTCAGTTAGGAAGGCAATGAACGTGGACGGGGATAACACCACGCAGATGCTTCTTATATAAACCGATGGACTATTCCCTGACCACCCACCTCCGCCTCGACCGAGTGTCTAAGAGAAGACAACCGGAGAAGATGGTGCCATGAAGGACGAGGGGACATAAAGGTGTGCGGCCACGGACAAGGGTCTGTGGCAGAGAACAGCATGAGAATCGGGGGAAAGACGATGAAACGGTGACCTGCAGCTGTCTCTTCCCTTTACCATTTGCCGCGCACATCTGACCTCCTGGCCGTCAGCAAGTATGTGAAGGGCCGTTGTGGGCAAGGATGAGCTGTCTTCTCTCTCCCCAGGACCAGCAGGTAGATGCCGCGACTTCCCAGCAGGAAAGCCTCTGCCAACAGCAGAGGACCGTGCTGGCCGCCCGAATTCCTTCCTGGTCCGTTCACCCCTTCACTTGGTCAACAGAGTCACTTAAGGGGTGGCTGAAGTGTGCCTGGCCGTGTGCTATCCTATTCCCTGGGGCCACAGCCGATCCCCCCTCCACCCCCCGCAAACCTCACAGCTATATCACAGCCGGGCTGTGGAGGAGGCTGAATGCCTACCTGAGGTTTTGTTCCCCCCACTTTTTGTCTCCGTGACGCTTTTCAAAGAGTTTTTATGAACAGATAATATATGTATATAATAAGAAAAAAAACCTTAAAGGTATAAAAACACATACAGTGTTCAGCAAGGTTGCACAATATAAGATCAATACACAAAAAAATCAATGGTCTTTCTATCCGCTGGCCATAAACCATCCGCAAGTGAGATTTTAAAATGCCCACGGATTGGGAGACTTAATATTGTTAAGATGGCAAAAGTCCCAAATTCGATCTACAGACTCGGCGCAATGCCTGTCAAAACCCCAGCTAGCTTCCTTGCAGAAACTGGCAGTCTGATCCTTAAGATTCATATCGAAATGCAAGGGTCCAAAACAGCTGAAACATTCTTAAAAAAGAAAAACAAAGGGGGGGGGGATTAACACTTATCAATCTCAAAACTTACAGCAAATCTACATTAGTTAGGAATGTGTGGTACTAGTGGGGTGTCTGGGTGGCTCAGTGGGTTAAGTGTCCGACTTTGGCTCAGGACATGATCTCACAGTATGTGAGTTCGAGCCTCGTGTCTGGCTCTGTGCTGACAGTTCAGAGCCTGGAGCCTGCTTCGAATTCTGTGTCTCCCTCTCTCTCTGTCCCTCCCCTGCTCATGCTGTCTCAATGCTCTCTCTCTCAAAAGTGAGTAACATTAAAGAAAAAGAAAAAGAATGTGTCGTACTCACATAAGGGGTGCATGGGTGGCTCAGTCGGTTGAGCATCCGACTTCGGCTCAGGTCATGATCTCACGGTTGGTGGGTTCGAGCCCCACATCAGGCCTGGTGCTGACTGCTAGCTCAGAGCCTGGAGTCTGCTTCAGATTCTGTGTCTCCCTCTCTCTTTGTCCCTCCCCTGTTCATGCTCTGTCCCTTTCTGTCTCTCAAAAATAAATAAATGTAAAAAAATATATTTAAAAAAAGGATAGACATGCAGTTAGATCAGTGGAATAGAATTAAGAGTCTGGAAATAACCTCTCACATTACAGTTGAACTGAGTTTTGACAAGGGTGAAAAGATTATTCAGTGGGGAAAGAACTGTTTTTCGACAGACAACACAGAGACAAACCGAATACCCACACACCAAAGAAGGAAGCCAGACCCCTACCTCACACTGTACATGGAAATTAACTCAAAACATATCAGAGACCAAAATGTAAGAGCTAAAACTGCAAAAACCCTTATAAGAAAACACAACTGTAAATCTTTGTGATCGTCAGTGTAATACCAAAAGCACAAACAACAAAAGAAGAATAGGTGAATTGGATTTCATCACATTTAAAACGTGTGTGCTTCAAAGGACGCTATCGGGGAAATGAAACAACCCACAAAATGGGAGAACATGTTTGCAAATCATGTATCCGAGGAGAGATTAGTATATAGAATAAAGACCTCTTACAACTCAACAATAAAAACACAAGTAACTGAATTTAAAAATAAACGAAAGCTCCGGATAGACATTTCTCCAAAGAAGATACAGAAATGGCCAATAAGCACATGAAAAGATACTCGATGTCTGTAGTCATTAGGGAAAAGCAAATCAGAGCCACGGTGAGATGCTGCTTCAGATCCACGAGGCAACAGTGGGAGGTGTTAGAGAGGATGGAGAGAAACTGGAACCCTCATACACTGGGGATGGAAATGTAAACTGAGGCACTTTGGAAAACAGCTTGGCAATTCCTTAAACAGTTAAACACAGAGTTTCCATATTATCTAGCAATTCTGCTTCCGGGTACATACCCAAGAGAAAGGAAACCGCGTACCTCTGCAAAACAAATTGCATATGAATGTTTACACCAGCACACTCGTGACGGCCAAAAGGTGGCAGAAACCAAATGGCCATCACATCGACTGACAAAGGATTAAAAAAATGTGGCCTATCCATACAATGGATTATTATTCAGCCATGAAAAGGAATGAAGTACCGATACAGGATATGACACATACATCTTGAAACTGTGAGGCTACGTCAAAGAAGGGAGTCACAAAAGACCACACAGTATATGATTTCATTTAAATAAAATGTAGAGATAGAAAAGAAGTCAATTAGTGGTTGCCTGGGGTGGGGGATGGGGGGAGAATGGGGAGAGTGAACGGGTACGGGGTTTCTTTTTCCGGATGATAGAAATGTCGTAGAACCAGACGGTGGTGATGGCGCACAACTCGGCGGATATCCTAACCACCATTTAGTTTCAAAAGGAAAATAAAAATAGAAATGACAGAAAGGATAAGAATGCAGTGAAAAGTAGGTCTCCTTCCCGTGCACGTCCACCTTCGCCCAGCTGCCCGGATGACAGACAAAGACTCTCTGGTGCATCTCCTATCCAGAAATATTTTACGCGTTTACAAACCTCTGTACACACACACTGTCATCTCTTTTTAAAAAAGGGAAATGGTTGGACATTACAGATACTGTTCTGTACCTCGTGTTCTGAACACTTCCGGAAGTTTGGAAGAGGAGGACGAACTTCCTTGTGGTGGGAGGACCGGGGGTTCGTGGGGAAGGGGAGCCTGTGCGGAGACAGGGTGTGCTGCCTTTCAGAGAAGTTGGGGGGCTGCTGTGCCTGCAACCAGGGCGGCGGGGAGGGTGGGCCTGGGGCTAAGGTGACCCGAAGTGACCACTCTGGGTGGGAAGGCAACTCTGAGGGACAGAGGAGGAGGAAGCTGTGTGTTGGGAAGGAGGGAGGAAGCCAAAGAGGGAGATGAGGGCGGTGCCTGGGTGGCTCAGTTGGCTCAGTGAGTTCGAGCCCCACGTGGGGTTTGCTCTGACAGCGTGAAGCCTGCTTGGGATTCTGTCTCCCTCTCTCTCTTCCACTCCCCTGCTCCCTCTCATCTCTCTCATAGATAGATAGGTACGTCGATAAAATGAATGAATGAACGAGTGAGGTAGGGCAGGCAGGGTCTCTCAGAGATCTCTGGCCAGGTGGATTGGCGGGGCCCTGAGATGGAAAACAGAGATGTGTATCTTTGGGTGTCTGCGGGGAGGTGATGTAAGTTTGTAAGAGGTCAAAGGGAAACTCCGGGGAGGCCTGATGTTGGGAGAGGCCCAAAGCCCGAGATCTGGAGCCATCAGCCCCTCCATGGCCAGACGGGGTTAACCAGTGAGGGACAGGTGGGCAGGGAGAGACCTGGAGGGCTGCAGCTGAATCCGGAGGGGGGGGGGGGAATTGGCATTTAGGAGATGGAAGGATCTGGAGAATTCTATGATCGATAACTAGATGTGGCATCTGCGGGACAGATCTTCCACGATAATAACAGCTGAAAGGACCCACTCAAGGTCACACCGGTAAAAGGTGATGTCAGGAATCAAATCCAGATGTGTCTGGTTCCGAAATCTGCAGTTTGTCTGCTTGGTTTTCTCTGAAGCTCTAAGCCTCCTCCCCATGAAGGAGCCACTGCAGGCCCGGGGGGGAGGGGACACAGAAGTCAGGACACAGAGCGAGGGGGGAAGGAGAGGGGCAGGTGCCCGGAGCCCTGGAGGCCGCCCCCACCCCCCTCGAGGTGCCAGGGCCACAGCGGCAGTGGCCCAGCATGCCGACTACTGAGTCCGCCCAGCCAGGCCTCTGGGCCCCTCCCATTGAAGTACAGGCCTCAACGGAACCTCTTCTCCAGGTTACCCCCCCCTTCCCACTAGAGGGCTCCGCTGGTGCGTCCTCCAGGGGGCTGGGGGAACCCCTTCTCCTACCACTCTGGATCCTCGTGATTGCAGGGGTGAGCTGAGAAACAGCCCACAGCAGTGACAGAATGAGAGGGTCCCCAATGAGGAGGGGAGCTGGGAGGTCACTGGGCCACTTGATTAGGTTGCCTCATCCGGGCTGGCAGCTTGGAAGGAAGTTAGATGAAACAGTGGTCCATGCCCCCTTCCATGGCGGTGAGTGGAATGCGTATCTGATTGAGTCCGAACACCTGGGTTCCAAACCTGTAACCCTGTTCAGGCCACTCGCGACCTCAACAATTGTTGTGGCGCCTGTCAGTGCAGGTGGCTAACAAGTGTGTGGCTGACATTCACCGCAGGGGTGGGGCTCCTGCCATCTGGGAATATTTGCTAGAGATGGTGAGTATTCAGTGACAAGAGGGTGGCACATGGAGGGGCATAATGAGGCTCCAGGGAGCCACAGATCCTAGGACAGGTGGGACCAAGAGCCGGTATAAGGGGAGGTGTCAAGGGCATGGAGCTTGGGGTGAAGGGCGGGGCACAGACCTCACCTCCGGGCGCCCATTCTGCTCCTCAAGCTCACGGCACCCTCCTGTCCCATCGCTCTGGTTGGTGATAATGTTGCTATTAGCACAGGGCGGTGGGTAAGGCCGTGTGACATCGTGGAAATGGGAATTTACAGATGTAAAATACTGTGCAACTGATTACCAGCACAGGGAGCGGTGGCGCGATCTGTAGTAGATGGACGGAGAGACCGCACGTGGACTGCCCCACACACAGGCTGCAGACTCGTCTGTGCTCTCAGCTGGCATCAGCGTCCCCGAGCCCCCTCCCGGGGCCCCACACACACCTTCACAGTTCTCCTTTTGACCATCTGGTCCTTGGTGTCAGTTTCATTTAAGAAATTACTGCATTAAATTGATGGAACATTAGTAAAACCTAATTAACATCCAGATTGAGTTTTTCCAAGGGAAAAGAGCTCTGCAGAAAATAAAATACCCTAATAATTTAAATTCCACAGTATTCAAATAAATACTACATGACTATCCCAAGTTGGGGAATTTTAGTCCAGGAAAAAAAAAAATTAGACAAATACGACTTCTAAATCATCATTCAAAGCAATTTCCCTCAATCCTTCACGTTTATTATGAGGAAAAAGAGGCGGTGAGAGGTCTACTGACTTGGTGAAAGTCAAGGTCACTGGTAAGTCAGGCCTCAAACTCAGGCCTTGTAACTCTGGGCCCTTATCTTCATATCACAGCTGCCTCCTGGTATCACATGATTCTGGGAGCGTAAGCAGACAGAACAGGGCCTCTTTTATGAACAGAGAATGCTTCTGATTTATACCCTGGGAGTGTTAACTCTCCATCTCTCCATCCAACCATCCTCTTGCTCATCCATCCATCCACCTGCTCATCCACCCACCCATCCATCCATCCACTCATCCAACCATCCGTGCACTTGCTCATCTATCCATCCATCACCTGCTCATCCATCCACCCACTCACCACCCATCCATCCACCTGCTCATCCACTCACCCATCCATCCATCCATCTGCTCATCCATCCATCCACCCACCCACCCATCTGTCCATCCATCCATCTGCTCATCCATTCATCCACCCACCCATCCATCCATCATCCACCCACCCATCCATCCATCATCCACCCAACTGCCCATCTACCTACATAGCCAGCCAGCCATCCATCCACTTGCTTATCTATCCACCCATCCGTCCATCCACCTGCTCATTCATCCATCCATCCAATCATCTGTCCATCCACTTGCTCGTCCATCCACTTGCTCATCCATCCATCCACCCATCCCTAACCATCCTTGGTTTACTATCTGCCATGTGGGGACACAGATCCTGCTCAATGATAAAGCACCATGAAGGAAGCTTAATTACCTACAACTAGAGACCACAGTCTAGTTCAGGTCCAGCCTGGCAAAGGGTAGGTGTTCAGTAAGTACTAACTGAACGAAAGAATAAATGAGTAAACCCTGTCCTCCAGAAGCTTACAGTCTGGAAGGGGAGACTGATATAAAGAGTCTGACAAGAGTCAGTGTGACCAGGGTCACCTCCTGGCTGCAAACAGCACAGTGGAGCAGCTGAGGAGGTGGAATCTGCCAAGGTGACCCCCATTCAGCTGGCAACACGACCACCCTGGTGGCTCCATCAGCAGGGGCTCCCTGATGCAGAGCCCGTCTCCCCAGCTGCCAAGTCCTGGGGCTTCCTCTGGTGACTGGCACCAGTCCCTCAGTGCAAGGGATCTCAAATTCTTGATCCATGACCCTCTGGTCCCTAGAGGCTCTGGAACTGACACACCATTGTCCTCTCTTATTCTGGAGCTCTTTGACCACCTCCTTTCTCCATGTCAACTCAGTTCATCTGAGTTCAACCAGTGCTTCCTGGGGACCCGCCGTGTGCCAGGCTCAAAGGGACTGGAACGTCTCCGTGTCCTTCCTCGGGAGCAGGGTCTGCTGGTAAACCCTGCGGAGGGGCCCCGAGTTCGTGAGGGGGAGGTGGCTGTCTCGCGGCCTCGGCAGAAGCAGATGAGAGCTGAGGAGGGCCCACTGCAGGCGGGTCCGCTCTGGAAACATCCAAGATCTCGACCGACGGTTACCGGGAGGATGTTAAAAATAATTATCCACTGAAAATATTAGATTTGCTCTGGATTGTTCATTACATACAATGGCTTAATAGGACTTTTATTGAATAGCTGCAGAGCTCTGGGCCGAAATCAATTTGCCATACACTTGGAGTTTTGATGTATGCTGTTGACTGCCACAACACAGAGCAATTTGTAATAGCTTTGGCTCGCTGTTGTTTTCAAAGCTCCTGCTACATCACAAGCATTTATTTCTGACCACAAAATTACATTTATTCAACAGAAAGCAGCTCCGGGTCTTTAAGAGGTTAACTTCTGGAGTGCCTGGCGGCGGTCCAGCCCCGTCGGAGGGGCGGCGCTGGCGCAGAGGCCCGCGCGGTGGCGGCAGCGCCGGGCGGGCGGCCGTGATTAATGGACTGCTGAGTGCGCCCCTTTCCACATGCACACGGCTCGCTCCCCTGCTTCCATAGATCACGGGCTTAGCCTCAACATATCTGACTGAAATTGAATTTGGCTTCTCTCTCAACCGTTCATTTCCTATGTTAGGCAAGGTTATATCCTTTTCTGCATGAGCAGAACCAAAGCAGCTGCAGCTTCGGAGGGGAAAATGTGTTTTCAATTAGGAAGCTGGCCTGAATATTGAACCGCAGCCCCACCGCTCCCCTAATTGAGCCGTCACGGAGGGAGCCTCCAGGAAGACACCGTGTGCCCCAGGCCTTCGGACCGCGCTGTGAGGTAATTAAAACACTGTCGCCGTCACCACCGTGGCCACGGCTACCAACGCACGTGAAAAGGCCTACAAGTCTGACGACGGCCATGTGGGGTGGGAGACAAGGTCCCCACGGGGGAAAGGGGACAGCCAGAGCCTGCCAGAGTCCTTGGGGGTGCCTGGGCTGCTCCATGCTCACCCCTCAGGGACACCAGGTCCCAACTCACAGATGGCCCTGCCGCCTCCTGGCGAGGAGAAGCAGCCTTGCTTTTCTTGTGGGTCACGAAGGAAGCTGGCGGGGAGTCTGGCGCACGACCCTTGAAGAGAACTTAATAACGGGGATGGGGGGACACGGGAGGGCGAGAAACCCAGCGGAAGAGGTCTTGCTAAGCCAGCTCGGTAGGGCAAGTAAGAGGGTATGAAGTCAAAGAGAAGGTGCAGGCCCTCGAAGGGAAAATGGTAGCAAGTCAGGCTGGGATGGCAGGAGTAGGAGGGAATGAAGGACGCAGACACCCAATCTTCAAGGATGGACGTGGTGTTTTTAGGTGAGGAACAGCAGAAGGTTCTAACAGCCAAGGCCGTGACTTTAGGTTAAGGTCAGGGGAGGGAAACCATAAGGGCATGTTCGGGGACAGCAGACGACCAGTGTGGCCGGAGCAGAAGCCAAGGCCTGAAAGCCTGGGAAGACTTTGAAAGCTGAATCGTGGAGCCCCCGACCGGCCAGTCCCAGGTGCTCGAGCGGGCAGAGCCACACAACGTTAACCTACAGGAACACGCCCTCTCAGGGAACCCAGCCCCGTGGTGCCAACAGGCAGCCACGAAAGAGACCCTGGTGTGGACTTTGTCAAATTCCAGCTTCTCGCGCCCTGCCCTGGGCCACTGAACCGGAACTTCGGGGTGGGAGGAGCCCAGTGAGCAGAATTTCTGGGAACACGTGAGTGATTCTCATGCAGACTGTTGGCCCCTCTGAGGACCAGCCTGAGGAACCCGAAGTCTGGTCCAACTTTCTGACAGTCCTGCCCACGACCCTCAGCACCACACTCCCTAAGTGCAGGCATGATGGGGCCCTGAAGGATGAATGGTAAGAGCTGACCACCTCCCTGACCTTGGTCCTCTGGCCCTGTTTGAACGCTCCTAGCGACAGGAAACGCACTACCTTAGATGACAGCTCATTCCATTTTTGGAGCGGCTCTAACTGCTGACAGATGTCCTCTTCTGTTCTGCTGATGACGGTCAACCCACCGAGTCACACTGGACTTCAGAGCTACGGCGCTTCTTGCCCACTAGCTCGCTCACCCACTCGTTCTACAGATGAGCGAAGTCAGGCAGAAGGAGGCCTGGGAGCTGTCCGAGGTCACGGAGAGTGAGCGGTGGCGCCCGGGGCCAGCGCCCAGCTCCTTCCAACTCCCTGTGAAACGTTCTTTGGAATAAAGTACTTGGACGTCCCGGCTTTATTTAGACATGGCCTTTAGCTCTGAACACTTAAGTATGTAACGGGACAACAGATCCTGGCTAGAGAACATCCTTGAAACTCTTAGTTCCTTTCAACAAATTCACTGAATATTTATCCACTGTTAATCCAGTTCATCTCCAGGTTGATTAAAATCTGCCAAATGGTTCCCAAGTGTGTTCAGGGGCCTCGGAGTGCTCTGGCCTGCCTCCCTCCCTCGTTCCCTCCGCCTTCTTTCTGGCTTCTGGGCACCCGGAGCACTGTCCCTGCTCCGCCCGCTCTTTCCCCAGCCCTGGCTTGTCACCACTTGACATCACTCCTCGTCTTTACTTCATTTCCCTTCACCAGAACACAGACTTCAAGGCGGCAGGGGCTTTGTCACTGTATCCAGGGCTATATCCCTAGCTCCTATTTGGCCCCGAGCTGTACACAGAGGGTTTCACTGAATGAATAAATACACAGGTATCAGGGAGGCTGTGTGGAGTTTCACGTGGCCTGGCCGCGGCTCTGAGTCCTATCGGTATGTTACGCATACCGGGAGCCTTCAGGACAACGACAAGGTTCAAATGATGATTTTGGCCGTTCGTGTGGGCCACGTCAGCAGGTGACATAGGCATGAGGCCACCGTTTTCAGTTACCCAGGGCCCCCACTCCTCCCAGGGGTGCAGATCACGTTGTGGCAAAGCATCTGCACGCTTACGGATGTTTACGTGCATGTGGGACACGGCAGGGCGTGCAGAATCCACACGGGAGGGGCTGGTCAGAGAGGAGCGGGGCCGAAGGGATATTTGCCAAGCACATTACACAGGACTGACACCCGCTGTCCTTATCGAAAACTGGGGAGGGTGATGGAGATGATGGAGGGCAGAAGGTGTCCCCTCCCTGTTCCCCGAGCAGTATCAGCCGGTACCAACATGAGTCCCGGCCCTGCCATGATCTCCCGTGTGACTTCAGATGGGCACTTTTCCTCTCTGGGCATAGCTTCGCCATCTGTGAAACAAGAACACTGCTGCCCCTCAGCCTCACGCATCCAATAGACGCCTACTGCATGCTTGCTAGGGCCAGGCAGGGTCTACAAGAGGCCAGGCAGTCACAGGAAGTCTAGAGAGAGTTGTGGACACAGAAAACCCAAAAGGACAATGAGAAAAGCACTCTGGACCAAGGGACAAGGTGCTACAAGAGGAAGGGTAAGAACGCCCTGGTTGGCACTGGCAGTCAGAGACCCCTTGACGGCAAGACATCTGAAGCGAGCACCAAAAAGGGAGGAAGAGGGGCCAGATGGAGGGCGGGCCGTAGGCAGGCTGGGCACCCTGGAGGCTGAGGCCGGGGTTCTGTGTTTGCCTCAACAGCACTGGAGCCACAGAAGGGCAGTAAGCGGGAAGTGACTCGCTCCTGGCCGACGTGCGGAGCGAAGGTGGGGGTGAAGCGGGCAGGGGCTGGAACAGAGACTGGTGGTCTTGGTGACAAACAACGGCTTCGGACAGGCCGTGGGTAGTAGGGAGGGTAAGATGTGGGCAGATGAGGACACTGGGAGGAAGGATGGCGAGTGGGGCGGACGGGAGGGAGTGGGCGTCCTAGATTCCTAGCCAAGGCTGCCAAGCAGACTGCAGAGCCATTCGTGAGAAGGGAAGGGGGCAGCGGGAGACCCCAAGACCGGAGGGCTGTGGGCGAAGGGTCTTTTCCTGTGGAATACCTAAGTGGTAATGTGCAAGAGGCAGCCTCGCGAGCCTGGAACACAAAGCAGAAGACAGAGTTAGAGACAGACATGTGAGTCTCCAGCAGACGGGCTGGGAGACCGTACAGCACAGGATGCCCGTCACTCAGGTCTGAATGCAAAGGAGCTGCCCGAGAAGACTAAAAATCAATAGCCAGAGAAGTAGACGGAACATCCGGAAGGCAGAATATCATGAGATGTCGAAAGAAGGGAACACGTGGAGATGAGCTGCCAGGGGGCCTGACTGTCCCTGACAGGAGAGTCGAGGACTACAGGGGTCCAGGGAGAGGGGACAGACGCCAGATGGGGTGGGTCCAAGGGTAATGGGCACACACGGGGGTGGAGACAGCTCTCTGAGAAGCCTGGACGACAAGACTGGGAGACAGGGGCGCCTGGGGGGCTCAGCTGGGTAACCGTCTGACTCTTGATCTTAGCTCAGGTCACGACCTCACGGTTTATGAGAGTTCGAGCTCTGCATCGGGCTTTGCGCTAACAGTGCGGAGCCTGTTTGAGATATACTCCCTCTTTCTCTCTGCCCCATCCCCGCTCGCACTCTGTCTCTCTCAAAATAAATAAACTTTAAAAAAAATTTAAAAAAAAAAGAAAGAAGAAGGCGGCTTGGGGACGAGGGAGGCACTCGCCCACTCACTCCGTCTCAAGATGGAACATACTAGTGCTTACAGAATGCAGATGAGCAGAGATGAAGACCTAGGAGGAGGTCCGTGCGGGGCTGTGGTTCCTGACCGGGCTAGAGAGGAGGGCTCCTGAGCCCACGTGGCAGGGCTGGTACTTGAGGGAGGGGCAGAGCCTTCCCAGGGCTGTGAAGACAGGGCGAGCGCACGCTAGGAAAGCACCCAGCACACAGCACTTGGACTTGCTTGGGGTCCCACAAATGTCAGAACGCTATTCACAACTGCGCTTTCCCCCTCGGCCTTCCCAGGTGCACGGCCTCCCCAGAAGCACCCACACTTGCCGGGAGAGGAAAATTTATCGTGGATGAAATGCAAAGGGAAGGGATGATAGTTGGTTCATCCCGTGCAAAAATATAATCACAAAGCTACTGCCTTCTAAGGGCGGTTCTTTCTGTTCCAAAGAAACAGCTCACGCTTACAAAAGAATATATCAAGTATAATTAACAAAATGAAGAATATATCAAGAATAATGAACAGAACGAACACTTGGGAGTAGGGACGCTTCCGTGACCTTTGAAACGTCGCCTATGCCTGGCTCTGATAACCTCTATTCTGAATTTCCTTCCTCTACGGTTTCCTTATATCCTAAGAATACACACGGACACCTAAACGACGTCGGGTCGGTAGTGCGCGTTTTCAAGTCGTGAGTTTCCCCTTGCTAGGCTGTATTCCATCCCGTGAATGTACGGCGCTTTACGTAATTCTTCCTACTGCTGATGGAGAGGGGGCTGTGTCTGCTTGCTTACTCATTTCAAACACTCCTGAACTTGCCTGCTGGGGCCTACGTTCCAGCTTATTCAGGACATATTCTTAGGAGAGGAACTGCTATGTCAAGGTGAACGTGCTTCCTAAGCTTTAGTATCTGACGCCAGACTGGTTTGCAGAATGGCTACCAATTTACACTCCCATCTCTGTCTTCAGTTTTGGAGTCTGGCCAACCTGGCAGATAGGAGGACGCTGCGACTATATCCTTTGAATTTGCATTTCCCTGTTTACGAGGCTGGGCATCTCTTCATACGCTTAGTGACCACTCTGATCTCCTCCTCTGCGGAAGCCGTTCGTGGCTTTTGCCCCCTTTCCCGAAGTCTTTGTCTTATTAATAGACAAAATTTTTAAATGTTTTCTGAATACTAATCCTTTGCTGTCCCAGTGTGTGGGAACTGTCTCCTCCTGGTGTGTGACTCAGGGCCAAGGATCCCCCCCTCCCCTACCCATGACCTCTTCACCGTCTGGCCCCGGGCGGCACTGTTCGTGTCAGAGACCCCCTTGGTCTTTGCTACGATAAAGATTCGGGTAAGTCTGAATCTTTATTACAAGTTTCCAACAGGTACGATAAAATGTCTTCAGAAAGGGGCAACATTTTCCTACACGTTTGAGGAACGTTTCCTACACATGGGTTTGAGCCCCATATCCGGCTCTGTGCTGATGGCTCAGAGGCTGAAGCCTGCTTCAGATTCCGTGTCTCCTCCCCTCTCTGCCCACCCCTGCTTGTACTCTCTCTCTTTCAAAAATAAACAATCCATTAAAAGATTAAAAAAATAACTTATACTAAAATTTTAATGCAGTTAAATGTAACAATTTCTTCCTTTATGGTTTCTTAGTTAAGAAATCCTTCCCAACCCAAAGTCATCATAATCTGTATTTTCTTCAAAAAGGTTTAAAATGTCACCTGAAGTCTTCATCTGTATTTTGTGTTTGCATATGGTGTGAGGTACGGATCCAACCTCACTTACTTCCAAAAAGGTAACCAGTTGTGGGGGGACCGTTACTGAGAAATCCAGCCTTTCCTCACCAATCCCCAGTCCGTCTCTGCAATACTCGAGCCTCTATGTATCTAGATGTCAGTTCTTGATCTTTTATTAGGAGCCATTACTGTCTTTATATTTATCCCTGTGCCAATCACTGTAGCTTTCACCATATGGCACGGCAAAGCCTCCATTTTGCTCTTCTTTTTTTAAAAAAATGTTTATTGGTTTGAGAGAGAGAGAGAGATAAAGAGAGGGGGGTGGGCAGGGAGAGAGGGAGACAGAGGATTTGAAGCAGGCCCCATGCTGACGGCAGAGCCCAATGCCGGGCTTGAGCTCACAAACCGTGAGATCATGACCTGAGCTGAAGTCAGGCGCTTAACCGACTGAGCTACCCAGGCGCCCATCTTGTTCTTATTTAATACGACCTTCACCATCACCAACCACTTGCTCTGGCTTATCACTTCTGGAATCAGTTTTTCAAGTTTTCTGGAAAAGGTAATTGGAATTTTGATTGGAATGACAATGACTTCCTCTAATCGACTTGAGGGAAATTGATTATCTTTAATAATAGTGGGCATTTCTGTCCTTGAATACTTTCTCTCTTTACATTGAAGTCCTCTTTAATGTCTTTCAATATAAATAATCTACTTTTCTCCGGGAGGAGTTAGTTCCTATGCACTATTATCTTTATTTCTAGGTAGGCTTTATTTTTTGTTGCTAACTCTAGTTGTATCCTTTCTCAGTTTGCTGTCGATGTAGAAGTATGTCTTATGTCGTTACTTTTGTGTACTGATTTTGTATCTAGCAACCTTGTTTAATCATTGAGGCTCACTTGGGAAATGACAGATTTGTTCCTTCTGTGACAATACTTGATCTCTTTCTTGTCTTTCCACGCTAGCTAAGATTTCCAGCACAATGTTAAATATAAGTAACAATAGTACACTTTCTTTTCTTGTTCTTGATTTTTAAGGAAATTTTTTTAATATCATGGAGCATAATGATTGATATAGGCTTTTGGCAAATACTTCCCAGATTAAAGACATTCTCCTCTGTACCAGCTGGCTGGTAGTTTTTTTGTTTTTTTTAATCATGAATGGATGCTGAATTGTAACAAACTCTTTTCCTATAACTATTAAGATGATTTTTTTCTTTGACCTGCTAATGATATTAATAGACATTAATAAATTTTGCTGATGTTAAACCAAACAGCATTGTTGAGCTACACAGAGCTCGATGGGTTCCATTTATAAATCCCTTTTAAGGATTTCCGGATATCTATTCATAAATACGACTGACTTTGATTTTTCTTTTTTGTACTATTCTTTATTAGTTTGGGTATCAAGGTGACGTTAGCTTCACAAAAAGAGCCTGGAAGTGTTCTTTTTTTATTTTCTAAAGGAGCCTGTGAAAGACTAGGGCGTGTCTGTTTCATGAGGGATGGACAGGACTCTCCCTAAAAGCGCCCATACCTGATGGAAATAGTGCTGTAATAGTTACAGGGCTACTCAGGGTTTCTACTTCTTCTTTAATCAGCTTTGGTGCGTTCTAGTATTCCAGAAATGTGTCCATTGGGTCTAGGTTTTTGTTTTTTTTTTTTTTTACTTTTTTCCCTTTTTTCTTTTTATTTATTTATTTTTTTTTGGGAATATAACACAATTTATTTTTTTTAACATATGCAATTATTTTCCATCATTTACAATACAGTAGTTACAATGACACTCCAAACAGAAAAGCAAAGTAAAAAATCAAAACAATTGGGTCTAGGTTTTAAAATGTTATTGGCATGAAATTGATTGTAACATTCCCTTACTATTTTTTGAATCTCCGCTGCAGCTGCAACAGTACCCCTGCACCAGCATCACTAACCTTTTCTTTCTTGATTAGGAAGAAAGGTGGGTTATCTATTGTAGAAGCCTCTTCGGGCTGTTTTTCTCTTTGGTCATTTATTATTATTATATTTTTATTATTATTTATATGTGTTATTTCCTTCTTCCTGTTTCCTTTGGGCTTATTCTGTTGTACGTTTCTAACTTTTTAAGCTGGGCGCTGAGCTCATAGATTTTCAGTCTTTTCATTTCCTCTCTGATCTAAGTACCTACGTTATTTCCTAAAAGGATATTCTTCTCTGAGAACACTTGGCTTAAGCATCCAGCTCCCTGAGGGCCAAGAGGAGCAGGGTCTAAGGCAACTCCTTCCCCGCTCAACCTTTTATACCAGGAGCCTCATCAGGGAGCGAAACGAGGGGAGGGGAGACAAGTTACAAGGCTTCACATTTTCCTAACGAGTGGGTCACTTCACTGAGGGGCTGTCTAAATTACTAGACTTAAATAAGTCTTAAATTGGATCGACCACCTAGATTATTCCCCTTCTCTGCACTGACCTGTTGGCCATTCTCGTGAAACACACAGATTTAGGGATAGCAACAAATCAATCAGTCATTGAAATTTCTGGGAGTTAAATGTGATGACTTTGTTACAGTAACTCTGAGTGACCATTATGATCCATACTATTCCCTACTATTCAATCAGCTGTATAAGTAGTTATTACTAGTTTCTTTTTTCTTTTATTTTTTTAAGTTCATTCATTTTGAGAGAGAGAGAGAGAGAGAGACAGAGAGAGACAGAGAGAGAGAGAGAGAGAGAGAGAGAGAAAACGCACCAGGGAGAGGCAGGGCAGGGTGGAGTGAGAGGAGAGAGAATCCCAAGCAGACTCTGTGCCGTCATGCAGAGCCCAATATGGGGCTCAATCCCACAAACTGTGAGATCATGAACCTCAGGTCAAGAGTTGGACACTTAACTGACTGAGACATCCAGGAGCCCCTCGTTTCTTTTCTTTTTTTAATTTTTTTAATGTTTTATTTATTTTTGAGAGAGAGTGTGAGCAGGGGAGGGTCAGTGAGAGAGGGAGACACAGACTCTGAAGCAGGCTCCAGGCTCTGAGCTGTCAGCACAGAGCCCGACACGGGGCTCAAACTCACAAACCGTGAGATCGTGACCTGAGCCAAAGTCGGATGCTTAACCGACTGAGCCACCCAGGTGCCCTGCCCCTCATTTCTTTTAAAGGTATTTTCCAAGCAGACTTTCTGGCGTCCCTTTCCCCTTGTTAATACAACACAGCCCGAAGAGAGGATGGGGACAAGATGTTTTAAAAACCACCTCCGAAGGAAGGTGCTCACTGCTCATTTATTCCGTAGCCATTTTTGAGAGCCTTAAAACTTTTTAGTTCCTGCTACACCAGTGCTGGGAAACAATGGCCCACAAGCCCAGGCACAGTGGGAGCCCTCACACATCTTACAGGCTAAAGAGGACAAGACAGAGGGACAGGCAGTGCTTAGGCATGACGACAAATGTGTCACAAGCCGGTGGGTGCAAGGGGAGCACCAGTAGAGGGGGCCTGGCCTTTCCTTTGGGGCTCAGGGAACACCCTCCTCGAGGAAGAGGCGCCCACGCTGAAGGGGGCCAGCAGGTGGGGAAGCTGTCCGGCCGGCGCCAAGGCCTGGAGGCGGCGAGGACGCCCCAAGCTCCAGGGCCCGGCGGGAATTCAGCATGGCATGTATCCAGTGATCAGGAGGAAGGAGGATCTAGAAAGGCAAGCGGCTGCCGAAACATGCAGTCTCATTGGCCACAGGAAGGAAGGTGTCTGGATTTACACTGAGAACCACCAGGAAACACTGAAAAGGGGGAACGGTATCCCGGCCAGGCTAACGTCTCCCAGGACGGTCCGACACACTGCAGATAACGTGAATTTCTGTTGTCTGAACACTTTATCTTGTTCTTTGTTTTTTTTCTCTTGGGGATCTCAAACCATGGAGTAATCTACACAAATTCAAAGGCAAAGAATGTGTTCTCCCCAATACCATACACTGTTCCAGGGGAAACGCCATCACTTGGGGAAAAACCCAAGATCGTGTCCAGTGAATAAAACTGCGTGCAGCAGACACTGACCAAGGATACAAGAGTGACCCTCTGATTGGAGGGGGCGGCTTTTTAGAAACACAAGCTGAGTAGATCCTGACCCATCGAAGCACCAGGACCGCTGCCTTCTGGCCTTGCTCATCAGAAAACCCACCTTGCACGTGCGGTCCCCGTCCGCAGCTGCCCACTGCTAGGAAAGTTCCTTCTTTAGAAACAAGTAGGATTTAGCCCTTGCTACTCAAATTAGCTTACTAGAAAGCACAGATTATTTCATATAAACAGAGCAATTAGCAGAGGCTTGGTAAATATTAGCAGTGCTATAAAAATGTTTGTTTTTCCAATAGCCTTTTAAAAAACAGGCAGATAAGAAATCTGGACGTCTCTCAGGCATTTCAAAGTTAATGTATCCAGAACCACAGCCATTACCCCATTCACAAAGTGGGGCAATCTATAAGAAGTCTGTTAAATTCTCTTTAAAAGATTTTTTTAATGTTTCTTTTTGAGAGAGAGAGAGAGCGAGCAGGAGAGGGGAGGGGTAGAGAGAGGAGGAGACACAGAATCAGAAGCAGGCTCCAGGCTCTGAGCTGTCAGCCCGGAACCTGATGTGGGGTTCAAACTCATGAACCGTGAGATCATGACCTGAGCTGAAGTCGGATGCTTAACTGACTGAGCCACTCAGGTGCCCCAAGTGTGTTAAATTCTTTAAAGTGATGTATGTATGTACACATATGTATGTGTCTGTGTATGTATACACATCTGATGTACACACACACACACACACACACACACACACACATCCCCAAGTGCAATGCATGAACCTGACCGAACCCCAGGTTGGGGGCAGGGCCGTTATAAAAGACATTTTGGGAAGAGCTGGGAGATTGATTTGGGACCAAATGTTAGGTATCATGGACTAAGTGTCAATTTCCCGGGTGTGACGCTCAGGGTCACTGTGCTAATATCGAGGAAAAACCTCACGTCTAGGAGACGAGAGCGTGCATGTGCTTAGGGGTACCGAGCCGGGGTATCTGCAGCTCACTTTCAAAGGTTGAGCCAAAGGGCAGGGGGAGCAAATGTGGCAAAATGGCAGCGAGTGCCAGCCTTTCCACTTCTGGGCAGATTTGAAATTTATCAGCAAGAAAGAAAATCAAGCAGACACCCCAAAAGGGCACACTGAGCTGCTGCGGCTGCAGAAATACTCGCCACTGGGCCCCGCGAAAGCTGCCCAACAGGTAGGAGAAGAGATCACATCAACGTGGGCAGGTGCCAAGGGGAAGTGACGGAAAACGACGGTTCAGAGATGCAATTCTGAGGAAAGGCAGTTCGTGTCCTTCCAGCCCGGGGACAGAGACATCTCGCGAGCCCGGGAGGGCTTCCTGCGGCAGAGACGATGAGCAGAGACAGGCCCTCGGCTGTGTCCCTCCTGAGACCTCTGCCGCCCGCCGCTTCCAGCACGGCTCCCCTACCCTCTGCTGGCACCTGGAGAACCCACCAGGGGACAGTCCTACCTCCTCTTCCGGAGCCTCCTCTTCCGGAGCCCTGGGCCCAGGACGCCTGCCTCCACTGCAGGCCGAGAAGGCCCACTGCCTCCCCTCACTCCTGAACCTGCCGTCTCACTCGTGCAGATCCCCTCCCCCACGTTCTCTGGGCCTCGGGAAGTTGCAACAAATAGAATCCCCAAGAGCCTACCCATCTGGGCTCTGTGCAGGGCTCTGCAGAAGTCTCGTCCCCTCTCCTCGGCAGTATTCCTGCTGCCATCACTCCATCGGGAACAACAAAGAGCTGGGAACGAGTAACTCCGTAACCATGATGAAATCCTTGGTGCTCTGAAAGCCACCAAGACCACACACGGGGCTGAGGAGGAGCCGGCACGTCACCCACTGCAACTGCTCCCATCTCCAAGGACCGGCTGCCATCTTGCCAGACGGCGCGACCCTCTCTGGAAGGACCCATCAGAAAGCTCTTCCTTATACTGAGCCCAAACTGACTCCTCATGGCTTTGCCTGCTTGTCCTTTGTTCCAAGCCTCCAGCAAGTGAGATCCCTCGTCCCTCAGGATCGGGGTGTGAGAGCACCAGACTGCCCACTGCAGACTTCCCGCCCGGGAGGCCTCCTGACAGCCGCAGCCCCGGGCTAACTCAGGGAACCACTGAGCCTGAGGACGCGTGGGCTCCCAAAGGCTGCAGTGTGGACAAACTCAGTCCACTGTGGGAAGCGCAAGTGTGCAGGCCGCTTTGCCTCTGAATCCACACCTTCTCCCATTGCAGATACGGCTTCGCTTTCCATACGGGCTTTCACGGAGGACCCAGTGCAAACATCACGCTGGGCAGCACAAAATCCACATGACATGAGTTAGTGCAGCTGGGAAGGCTCCATCTGGGCCAGCCCTTTCTGTCAATGGCACTGACTTAATGAGAATAAAAAGAAAGCACAATGAACTACGAAGGGCGGCTCGGGGTATAAAACAAACATAAATGCTTACCTCCCCCTGGAAGCTCTTCAGCAGCGGGGCTACCTGCTTGCGCAAATCCTGGAGCGAGAGGGGCGCGTCAGGAAACAGCCATCGCAGAGGGAAAAAGAGAAGGGAAACATTCGTTAAGGCCTCCCAGCAAAACTGCTTTGAATTCAGTGATGACTGTCATCAGATAAAGCAATCTTGGTACCTCCCCTGTCCGTTTCCTTCATTCGTACAACATAAATCACGCCCACTGGCGCGCCGTCGTCTAAATGAACTTCCTTGAGAATACTATTAGATTTATTTCTACCCCGTCCAGGTTATAGATGCCTCATTCCCAATGTGCTAGGGACACAGGGCTTTGCTCATATCGGTCTGAGATAATCTGCTTGGCATAGGACAGGAGTTACATTGTAGATCTGACCTGTTGGGTGTCTGAAAAGGACCCGGGGCCACCATCTTGCATTTTAGCTGTTAGCTTAGAGCACTGTCGCTCACTAGGCGATACATCTGTTTTGAAGCCATGTCTGATACGGTCCATGGAAATTCCATCCCAAACCACCAGGTCACGTTTTAAGACAAAGGAACACCCCAGAGGCAAGTCGGTATGAATCTCCCTGAGAATATTCTCTTTGAGATGAATAATTGGCTAACGCACAACGTAGCGATTCCAGTTAACGCTACAGTATGTAAACTTCAAAGGTGCCGAGAGACGAGAGCTGAACTGTTCTCAACACAATAAAGAAATGACAATCACACGACGTGATCAAGGTGGTAGTTAACACTTTTGCAGCAACCACATAGCAAAATATAAAAGTGCCGAACCAACGCACCGGACATCTCCAACTCCCACGATGTTACGTCAAGTGTACTGACAAATAAAGGACATGAGGCACTCACATCTGGGGTGTTTACTAAGCATGACCTATGCGCCAGATCAGATTTAGGAAGTCTGGGTCAGAGCCAGGTATCTACGCATTTCCAGGTTCCAAGCTTTAACGCACACGCCAGCGGACACAGACTAGTACTGGTAAGGACTGGACTCGTGCCAATGAACCCATAACACAAGAAGGAGGTAAAGTATTCTGTCAGGAGCTCCAGTGCGACAGGGAAAACACAGAGGAAGGATAAATTCAGGTTAAGGGAGGTGAGGAGCGGCTTCACAGAGAAACTGGCATCGGGCTGGAAAGACAGGCAGGATCCTGATGGGTCAGCTCTCAATATGGCCATCTAGGCACACGCCACCTCTAAGCGGCTGAGATGGGCCACCATTGAATACACAAGGCCTACCGGGCAAAGTAAGAGTCTGGGTGTTTGTCCGCAGCTCGTAGGTCAGAACCAGGTCCAGAAGATGGAAAGCAGAAGGCAGAGCCCGGATTCCGAGTTCTGACCCAGCCACTCCCCATCCCTGGGAGCTCTGGATGCCCGTTCACCTCCCAAAGCTCAGTTTTTCCATCTCCCTGTGCTCAAGGGTCAGAGGGTCTTCCCCGAAGGAGGGATCAAGTGAAATCCACATGGGTAGTACTGCTCCTGACACACTATAAATAATTAGTAGTACGGACAACTTTTATTCTTAGGGGTAACATCACCGTTAACCATTCAGGGAAAAGCTTTCTAGCAAACTTAGAGTGCACTGATCTGAGTGCATAGACGACAGTCTTCTCTGGCATCAGGATTTTCAAGTATCACTCGAAGGTGGATGAGGAGGGAATTCACGCACCCTAGCAGGGGTGGGGATGGGCATCTGGCCTCTCCCACTCTGGGGTGCTGGGATTCTCTAAGTAGCCCTGGCCCCGGGCCTGCTCGGCCCCCCGAGGTGAGCTGTCCTTGTTAGCTGTGTACACAGAGGCACTCGGGCACCTGCCTGCCCCCTTGGTAAGCGGCCGACAGCATTCTGTGTTCCGTTAGCCAAGCACCGGAGTCTAAGGGCCCTTCCATCTTGAGCTCGGAGCCCACCTCACTCATTCGCCAAGCTGCGCTTTGTTAGGGAGAACAGATCCATGTATTTTGTGCTCTGGGATCCTTGGTGGTTTTCCTCTGGACCAGGGTCCTCACCCATTTTGGGTCGTGAAGCCTCCCGAGACTCTGAGGAAAGCTGGTGACACGTCCCTCCAGGATACGACCTGGCCGACTGCTGCACAGTGGCCTTCCAAAAGCCTCCCCCTAGAGCCCAGTCAGGACCGCTTGCTCCCACCTGTGCGGTCGGACAGGCAGCCACCTGCTATGTACTGAATCGTAACTTAACTGAACTTAAAAATTCAGTTTCTTGGTTGCAGGAGCCCCCTTGCAAGTGCTCGGCAGCCTCGGGAGACTGGCGACCATGGGGCCAGACGCTGCAGACATGGAGCACCTCCCTCGCGGCAGAGTCGCCTCTGACACGGGGCTGTCCGTGTAGCTCTTTGCCGATGTCGCCAGCCCATGTTACGTGGGATTGTAACCCTGCCACAGTACCTGATCAAGAAGTAGCACAGTTTCCCTTTTAATTATACATCTTCCTATAAGTTGCATTCCTCCAGGTCACGCCAATATTTCCATGGAGAAGTCCGTACTTTTGTTCCTCCCCAGCATTGCCTTCCACGTTCTTACGCCAAGTTCGATGACCAAAACCAATCAGACTCTTGACCAAGCTCTTCCTAAGTAAATAAGGCCATCTGTGCTAGACCCAGTAACAGCCCCTAGAGACGTCCACATCCTGACCCCCGGGACCTGTGGCTCCATTAGGTTACGTGGCAAAAGGGACTCTGCAGACAAGCGTGAGTCGTGGACCCTGAGCTGGGGAGATGTGCCTGGAGGACCCAAGGGAGGCAAAGGCAGGAGGGAGGAAGGAGGGCGGGAGGCCGAGAGGTGTGACGGTGAAAGTGGGGGTCAGAATGACACGGGTGGAAGCCAAGAGGCACAGGTGGCCTGGGAAGCTGCGGGCGTCTGGAGCTTCTAAGAGAATACAGCGCTGACGACACCCAGCGTCAGCCCAGTGACACCTATTTTGGCCTCTGACCTCTGGCCCTGTTGCATAAGGAGTTTCTGTTGTTCTGAGCCAGCCAGTCTGCAGTGCGGCCACAGGTGACCCCACCTCTACCCCGTCTCACGTGGCCCGTGGCCCTCTCAGGAGGACGTGGCTCAGAGGACGAAAAGGGTGAAGAACGAGGAAAATCACCACTGGGTCCCAGGCAGGGGCAGGGGTAAAAGCCAGGCTTCTCTGGCAAAAATCTGAGGCCACAGGTACTGGCGTGGACAGCTCGCTGTGGCCCGGGCGCTGGGTGACACGGAGGGCAGAGCGGAGGCAGAGAGAGCCAGGGGCTCTGGGCTGGTCTCCCTCCCTCCCCCGAGGGCCAAGACAGCCAGGCAGGATGGGTGCACGGCCCTGCTCTGGTCACACATTGCAGACACGGGATGATGAAAGGGGTCTGTCTGTTGCTGATTTTCTAGATCGGCTGACTGAGTAAGGCGACAGGCTAAAGAGGTGCGGCTGCAGTCTCCAGCGTTCTCGCCAAGCAGCCTGGCGCTAGGTATGCATCCTGGCAGATAAAGAAGAGCCGGTGAACTTTCCTGAAACTGTGCTAGCACGAGAGCTCCGCCTCCACACACGTACGGTGAAGCTTCCCGTCAAAGGCCCCAAAGCCACGTTAATCTAACATATACAAGCAAGATGTAAACAGTTTGGGGATGGAACTTCAACGTAACGCTTAAGTCTTACAACCGTCGGTGGGAACCGTGGCCCCTCGCAGGCCTGGGCTTCAGAACAGCCCTTGGCTTTCCAGGGAGCTATGGTTGAGCGCCCACCCCACCTGCAGCTAGTCTGGGGGCCCTGGGGGCAGGCTGCGGGCTGCTTTGCTGGTCTGACAGCTGGTGGCATCTGCTGGCACTCGGTCCAGAGAGGGGACTCCTAAGGCTTGCAGCCAGGCCCGTGTCTGTCACTTCTCACTGTGAGTCGCACGGGCAGGAGTGATCCTAAGAGCGCATCCTCCTTCTTCCAGACCAAGGGCTGCTGGAGGGCAGGGAATGGGTTTCAATCCCACCCACAGTCCTACATCCCGCATCTCCCTCACCCAGCAGGGCTGGATATTTTGCCAGGGAAATCTCCAGAAGGCTTCAAAACTCCAGTAGGCTGGGGGTGCCTGAATGGCTTAGTTAAGAGTCCGACTCTTGATTTTGGCTCAGGTCATGAGTTTGTGAGATCGAGCCCTGAGTCAGGCTCAGCACTGACGGTGCAGAGTCTGCTTGGGAGTCTCTCCCTCCCCTGCTCTCTGCCCTGCTCGGGCTCGCTCTCTCAAAATAAGTAAATAAAAAACAAAACAAAACAAAACAAAGGTTGGACTGAGGATGCTGGTCACATTGAGGAGTCAGTCCTGCTCCACAGGCCCCGGGGGGAGGGCGGCCCAGCCTGGTGTGCACGGTGACCTCTGCAGCCCTGGTCGTGGCTCAGAGAGTGGACGCAAGGTCGCACTGCATTTACAAGAGCACTGACTTCCGTCTCCTGCGTGGCCCTGGCACACAGGCGGGACCCGAAAGACACGGCGTAGGTGCACAAGGAAGCGAAAGTGCGAGCGGCTGGACAATCTGTCCGAGCACATCAAGACCCGGGTGTCCAGGAGGGCGCC